>CAUYON010161820.1:0-13867 GCA_963573935.1 Arctocebus calabarensis | reverse complement strand
TGAAGGCTATGTTAACCAGTTTGATGAAAATATTTCAAATTGTATATAAAAGCAGCACATTGTACCCCATGATTGCATTAATGTACACAGCTATGATTTAATAAAAAAAAAAACTAATAAGATAGTTTTAAAAAAGAATCACTCAGGAAAAAATGGTAGGAGTCCTTGTCTGCCATCATATATAAATAGAAAATGTAATGGAAATAAAGATCTCATTCAAAATAAGAACAGAAAATATAAGGTATCTAAGCATAATGCTAATATATCTTGTAAGACAGTAATAAGAACTTTTAGACATTCTAAATGAATAAAAAAGTACACCATGTTCATAAGGGAATATTGTAAAAAGTCTCTCCAAAATTAGTCTGCCATTTGAATAAAGTTCTTACCAAAATCCCCTCAAAATGTTGTAAAATTTAAATCGATGCATATAGAAAGAAAATGTCTAAAATTTTAAGGCACAGTATATACTAATGACAACAAATGAAACATACATTATATGAGATATAACAAAAGATCTACTTGAATATTATGAAGAAAATTTTAAAATGTTACTTTAAAAAAAGATGACTTAAATATTTGTTATATGAAGAAATAGGCTGTTTGCAGGCAAAGGTGAACACAGTATTAGAAAGATGTTAATAGTTCCCTAAGCTAATATAAATATTCAATGAAATTCCAAGGAAAATCCTGGTAGAATATTCCAGAAAACTTAATAGGTTGATTCTCTATTACTTATGAGACAAGAGTAAATATTTAATAATATATTCGGTTAATCAGGTAATTTTCTAACAATTTTAAATACAATAACTCTTTAATACCCATAATAACTATATCTATAAAGTAGATACTACTATCACCCCCATTTTATACATGAGAAAACAGAGGTACAGGCAGGTTAAAAACTTACCCAAAGTGAAACAAATAGTAATAGAAGAACCAAGATTATTCGGCACTCATATCCAGGGTTTATGCCCTCAGCACCACTATGCCATTCTCTCAAGAAGAACAAACTTTAAGGAGACTTAAGGAGAACATGGGGAAGTGGGGGAATAACCTTTATCACTATGTCTTGAAATATTGTAATATTGAGACATTAATAAGTAAATATGCCAATGAAACAAACTGAAGCACCTATACACAACTCACACATTTGATTTATGACAATGGAAGTATTTTAAATCTACAAGAAATGAATAGCACCTTAGGCAAATTGTTATTGGGAGAAATGACATGAGATCCCAGGCTCGTTTAATACACAAAAATTAATTCCAAGAGGATTAATTATGTTGAAAATAGAGGAAAAACTTCAAAATAATTAAAGTAAAATTTATGAAAACACATCTATAAACTTGAGGTAGAAAATTAAGCACATATCAACAAAACACAAACCATAAAGTTGTCTGCATTGAAATGAAAAAAAATCTGTGCAACAAAATTCACCATTAAAACAAGTCAAAAGACAGGAAAAACTGGGAGGAGGTATTTACTATACATAACCAATAAATAATTTTTATCTAAAATATGTAATGAACTCTTAAAAATCAATAATAAATAAAGCATAACCCGAGAGAAAAAATAACCAAAATATGAGCAGAAATTTCATAGAATAAGAAACATAATAGCGGAAAAATATATGAAAATACATGTTAAAATACATATATATATTTAAAATGCTCAATTTAAACAGTAATCTGAGAAATGTAAATTTAATCAATGTTCAAATGGCCAAAAGAAGCTAGGTTGAACCATCATTTTGGAGCTCATTGTCCCAAACTCTTTCCATCCCAGTATTTTCACAGTCAGTAATGTCATGTTAGTGATTTGATATAGGGCATTTAGGAAAGATTTACACCATAAAAATGGGCAAATGCTACAAATTGAGACTTTGAGGGGAGGGTTGTGTCTATTTACTAGTTTAGCAGCACACAATGACTTTAGCTCTAAATAAAATATTGTTTCACACCTATCAGACTTACAAAAAGTTAATTATAAAAAGTTTAAAACAAAACATCTGCAGGTGTATGGAATTTTCAAACTTCACTGCTAGGATCATAAAATGATATAACTACTTAGAACCATTTGGCAAATCTGTAAAATTGAAGACATATTCTTTCTATAACAGAAATTCCTCTGCTAAGCATGTACAGAACCCTTACATATATGTGCAAGGAGAGATGTAAAAGCATGTTCACAGCAACGCTGATGCACACAGCCACAAAATCATAAACCTCTTAACTATCTATCCAGAGGAGAAAAATTAAGATATGTTTATTCAGGAGAATCTTATACAGCAGGGAAAATGAATGAACAGTAACAGTACATATCAACTTAGACAAAAGTACGTGAATACATTGAGTGAATTATAGTAGAACACATGAAGCATATATCTTTAGTATATAATTTTAAAACAGAACAAGCTATATGCTCTTTATGGATGTCCATATTTATGTATCCATGTACATGTGACATATACACATATAGTATGCATATGCATGCTGTGTGTAGGTATATAAAAAATATATAAAACATTTAAAGAACACAGCAGGTAGCCAAAAACTTAAGTCTAACAATACTGAGAATGTGAGAAAACACTAATTTTCACACACTGTAAAGTGAGAGTATGATTTGGCACTACCCACTTTAAGATCAATTTGGCAATATTTAGTGAAAATAGAGAAACGCCTTCCTGTCGCCCATCAATTTGGTTGCTAGGTACATCACCCTAAAGAAAACTCCTGCACACCTACACAAGGACAAGTCCAATAATTTCAAATCGCAGCATTACTCTGTGTAGTTATTTTCATTAAAGAATACATGTCATAAGACACTGCAGGTGGTTAAAGTCGGCCAGCTCGACCTGTCTCTGTCCACACAGATGCGTCTCCCAGCACCTCTAGGTGAAAAGCACTCACAGGATGCCACAGTATGATACAATATCATACTGTTCACATTGTTTCACAAAAACACACAAAATGCCACATTATTTTTGGGTAAATACATATCGTCAAAATATTAAAATACAAACTGAATGGAAACTAAATTAAAGGTGATGCTTGTCTATGGGGAAAAGGAAAGAGCATGATCTATAGACAGACGTATAAGAGAAATATCAGTCATGATTTCTTTCTTTCTTTCTTTCTTTTTTGAGACAGAGTCTCAAGTTGTCACCCTGGATAGAGTACTGTGGCATCACAGCTCACAGCAACCTCCAATTCCTCGGCTCAAGCAAGTCTCTTGCCTCTGCCTCCCTAGTAGCTGGGACTACAGGCATCCACCACAACACCCGGCCATTTTTTGATTGCAGCTGTCATTGTGGTTTGGCAGGCCCAAGGCTGGATTCGAACCCGCCAGCTCAGATGTACGTGGCTGGCGCTTTAGCCCTTGAGCCACAGGCGCCAAGCCGGTCATGATTTATTTCTTAGAGAAAAAAGATCTGAAAGGAATGTAATAATATGTTAACATTTGTTAAATTTGGATGGCAGGTACATGGATGTTTGTAACATTGTTTTTTGTTTGTACTCCTTTAAAATGTTAATTTTTTTTTCATTTTTAAGAAAAATGATACATTTCCCTTAGCTTCCTGAATTTGTTTTTGGGAGAGCAAAAGCCACTAAACTCAGAATCAGACACAGGTTATGATCCGAATTCTTCTATTGGATAGCTGTGTGTCCATAACAAGGCTTCTGGTTTTAAAGGAGATTTGAATAACTTCCTTGCAGAGAAAGATGAAATGAGATGCCCTGGGTCACAGGGCGTTTGATACTAGCCTTCTGTATGAGTCTTCTAGCACTGCGATAACAATATACTGTGTGCTATGGGGCTTAAGCCTGCAGGATCCCATCTTTTTGGCACCAGGGACCAGTTTCCTAGAAGATAATTTTCCACAGGGCAGGGAGATGGTTGCAGGACAATTCGAGCACGTTGTTACATCTCCACCCCCAGATCATCAGGCATTAGGTTCTCATAAGGATCCTGCGACCTAGACCCCTTGCACATGCAATTTGGAGTAGAGTTTGCACTCCTGTGAAAATCTAATGTCGCTACCTACTTGTCTGGAGGCAGAGCTCGGGTGTTGATGGAGCGATGGCGAGGAGCTATGAATACAGATGAAGCTTTGCTTCCTCATCTGCCCTTCACCTCCTGCTGTGCAGCCCAGTTCCTAACGGGCTCCTGGCTGGTACCAGTCACGGCCTGGGGTTGAGGACTGTAGGCTTAAGCAAGAAAAAAATGTATTGGCTCACAGTCCTGAAGGTTAGAAGTCCAAAATCAAGGTGCCTGCAGGACTGATTCCTTTTGAGGCCTGTGAGGAAGGCTCCTGTCAAGACCTCACCCCGTGGCTCCTAGCTGTGCCTCTGCTACCTGCTTTCCATACCACCTTGCCTCTATGAGTGGTGGCGTCCACCTTTTCCCTTCCTATAAGTACCCCAGTCATATTGGATTATTACCTCATGTGGATGATAAAGACCCTATGTCTATGTGGTCATTGGTCATGTTATAGCTCCTGGGGGTTAGAACTACAATATAGAATTTGGGGGTGGGCTTGATTCAACCCACAAAACATGAACTAGTCAATGAACATGAAATATAGTCAATATTTGAAAATGCATAAAAAGAAAAAAATGTTGTCTTTAAGAAGACGAGACTCATCCCCAGCTAAAAATCACTTTAACTTATTGGTGCTATTTAATTGGGCAGAAGCTAGTGGACAGGCCTGAGGAATGGCAGAATGAGGTTGTGAACTTCAGCTCCTACCTTTTCAGATGCAATATGACACCTATGTTGGTAAGGCCTGTGGCCAAAATAAACGCTGGACCTGCCAGCTTCTCATTTGTCACTCTCCATCCAGTTTGCTCAGGTGTGTAGGGGACGATGCTGATAATGCCGAGATCCCACATTTGATTCCCATCAGAGCTAATTAGCTTCACTCATTCCTGCACAGCCAGCCCTTAGCTTCTGCTTGATGATTCAGGAAACAACTGTGGCCAACAAAAAACAGAGACCAGGGGGCTGTTCAAAAGGCATGACTTGTATTCTGAGTCCTGCAATTTATACTCTAAGAGCAGGAAGAAGCAATGGGAGACTTCCTTTATCCCACTTCAATTGGCCCCTCTTGTGTTATTTCATAGCTCCCCAACCAGGTGGGCAGCACTGTGCATAAAACTCTTAACAGTATTGAACAGTTAACACAAACCAAAGAAAAGGAGCAGCAAACTCAAACAAAAGACATGAAGGTACCAAAGCCTGGGGTTAGCAACATGCCTCTCATGTCACCACTTGTTTTCCACCTATTTTTCCATATTGAAATATTTTTACACTAAATAGCTAAGTTTAAACTGAATAATACTGAATCACAGTAATCTTTCCTTATTGGAAGTTTCATTCTCCATGGTTTTAGTGATCGTGTGTCAACCAACGTCTGAAAATATTATATGGAAAATTCCAGAAATAAGCAATTCATAAATTTTAAGTTGCATGCCATTTGGAATATCATGACGAAATCTTGCTTCATCCCATCTGGGACGTGAATCATTCCTTTGCCCAGTGTCTCCACACTGTCCATATTGGTTGTCAGTTTAACTATCACAGTATTGTTCTATTTTTTTGTTAGTTATTATTGTTAATTTCTCACTGGGCCAAATTTATAAATTAAACTTTATCATAGTGAATATATAAAAAATGCGTATTATGTAAAGGGTTCAGGCATAGTTTCAGCTGTCCATAGTTTCAGGCATCCACAGGGGGTCTTACACTGTATCCCCCCCGCAGAGGAGGGAGGACTACTGTATTTACAAATATTTCACTCCCGTTTACCAATCATTTCATCTCTCTTCTTTGTAAAAGATCAGACATTCATAATAGGAAATGTATGAACTTCTCAAAGAACAAATGTCGCCATGTCTTTCTCTTGGTTTTTGTTTCCTTTGCTCAAATCTTATTTGTAAATGAAGATGTTCAAAAATCAGGAACAGAGTAAAATTGTTCCTGATTTTTCAGGAAAGCCTTCCCAATGTCCAAGTTTTCTCCTTTAAAGTGAGAAACTCTTGGCTCCTCTTCTGCCTTAGGAACTCTTGGGCCTTAAAATTAATGTGGATTTTACTGCAGAGAAACAGTTCCTGCAGGCGAGGAACACAATACCTTGGACCCTTTGATACCCAGATATAGGTTTAGAAAACTGTCCTTACAGTTTTGTGCTTTTTCATTTCCAGGAATTGAGGACCAGAGAAACTGTGTATGAGAAGATTCTTTTCATTATAAGTAAGCTCATATTCAACAAAAGAAGGATTTTTAGCTCCCCAAATTCTAAAGTCCGAGCATTTACATCAGGCACAGTGGAATCCAGAGTCATCTGTACCCCTCCACTTCTCAGATCTACTTTCTACAGACAGAGTCTCCCAGACAGTGCCACAGAGCCCCAACATGGGCTTTCAAATTATATCCTACCAGTTTAGCAATACAAGAAGAAAAATATAAAACATTTCAGCAAGAATTTCAGGTTCCCCAGCATAAGCAATGTACCAAGATTCCATCTCTAGAAGAAAGAAAAAAAGAGAAAAGAATGATGTGGGCATGGTGGCTCACACTTCCAGGCCCAGCTACAGGCAACGCTGAGGTGGGAGGATTCCTTGTGTCCAGGAGCTGGGGGCTGCAGTGAGCTGTGATTGCACCATCGTACTTCTGCTCTGGGCAACAGAGTTAGAGCCTGCCTTTAAAAACAAAGAATAAAATAAAATAAAGAATTCCAGGTTTTATGATTATATGCCTATTCCTAAACCATTAAGTGTCTAAGCAAATGCTAGGTAGGCTCTTGTCAACTATGCTTGGTCCATGTACCTGCCTTAGAGTTTAGGAGAGGGATCAACCACCCTAACACCAATATATGGATTAAAATGGGCAAAGAAAAATTGAGGTGCTGTTATCAGAAGGGAAATGGAAGGCAAAGCAATAGATATCCATTATTGCAGGCTTAAGCTGTCATCTCAGAAAAGAAAGACATTAGTCACAAAGGGGTAGGGTCTGAACACATAGCAACCTCTGTATAAACCCATCATCATAGCTTGAAAAAAAATGAGAAATAGCTGCATTGTCATACGGACACATAATTATGATAAGTCACAGTTATTATTTGAAAGCTTCTCTGTAGACATTAGAAAACAGCTAATGAAGAGTGACACTGAAAGGTTGTTTAACTTATCCCCAGCCACAGATAAAATCACACATAAGCCTTTGATTTTTGAAGACCACAGAAATAAAGCGCCATAATAATCATTCCATTATAATTAAATTATTAAGAAAAATGATATATGCTGCCTTTTCTAGCCCTCTCTATGGAAGGGAATATCTCCTTTTGTACATGTAATTAATTAATTTGTTGTAGCAATTAGTTTCAATGCTCTTGTGAGCATGCTGAGCTCTCACCAGGGGAAAATGAGGCACTCAGATAAAAGTCGTGCTTCTTGGGAGGAGTGAATTTTCAACATGATAATGACTCTTGGACCAAAATATATTCCCTCACCCCAAGGAATGTTCCCATGGAGTTCAAAAGTCTATGAAAAAGACAATAACCTCTCCAGGTGAAACCTGTCAACCGACCACTAGTTAGGAGAACCCTGTTTGAAACGTGGCCTCCTCCTGGCCTTATCTGTCCATTGGTAGTGACAGATACCACTGTCATACTCTATCACAATTAATGACAGCGTCTCACTGTACTTAATGTTAAATTTAATTATGTGTTCATCCAAATAACCCAATACAATTTGATTAAGTTTCATAGGTAACCAGATTATTTAATTCAACTAACTGGAAGATAGAAAAGACATTCCTCTACAGAGTTCAGAGTTTCTTTAAAATCAGGAATTAGATAAACAAGGGGCCCACCATATGTGCAGCCTGCGACATTGCTTACAGCATTTAGCAGGGTCAGATTATCAAGTTTCATTATTTGATACATTTTCAGTCTTACCCACAGAGTCCTAAGGAATTGATGGGAGCAGCAAATTCATTTTAAAATGGGTTTATTGCTTCATCGGGTATTCATTTAAGCAGAATCTACAGCATAACTGGATCTCTTTGGCCCCATATGACATGTTTTCCCAAATGGAATGATAATTAGTACAGAGATATATACTGTATAGTTAAAGACTATCCATCTCCACGAGGCACCCAGATATTCAAAGGGAGAAATCACTTTCACTTTCAGGCCACTGACCACCAGGGGATCAATGGCTGCTATTGCAGGGACCCACTGAAGAGAAATCTAGAGATGCCACAGTCCTTTTGGCTCTCAGGGAATAAAGTGACTAGCTATGTTATAGAGAAACCATCGTGAGGGATTTAGTTTTTAGTGTGAAAAAATAATAAGTCGAGCATGAAAAAAGTAGTATAATACAATTTCTTAAAGCTACTAAAGCAGATTAAACAGGGAAACACTTCAGCACTATGTTGAATAGCAGTGGCCATAGTGGGCATCCTTGTCTAATTCCAGTTCTAAGTGGAATGCTTTCAGTTTTACTCCATTAAATATAAAATAGCACAAAATTAAGAATATAAAATTAAAATTTAAAAAAATAGTATTAAGAAACATCAAGCTAGTTGAGATTTCCAGAGCTTTATAAAGCATGCGTGTGATTACACACACCAAGCCATAATCTATAAAATCCAACTTGTAATCAGAAATGAGGATTGTGAATTCGCTAAGGTCTTGTATGATGCCTTCTATTTAATCAATTGTATTGTGACCCCCCCCAAAGAAAAATCACTTTAAAATGTAAATCATTGGGCTGTGCCTGTGGCTCATCAAGTAGGGCGCCGGCCCCATATACTGAAGGTGGCGGGTTCAAACCCGACCTTGGCCGAACTGCAAAACAGAAAAATAGCTGGGTGTTGTGGTGGGCGCCTATAGTCCCAGCTACTCAGGAGGCTGAGGCAAGAGAATCACCTAATCCCAGGAGTTGGAGGTTGCTTTGAGCTGTGTGATATCAGGCCACTCTACCAAGGGCAATAAAGTGAGACTCTGTCTCTACAAAAATAAAAAAAAAATGTAAATCATTTATTTCCAAATAGATATAGACATTATAATTTTCAAAATATAAATAGCTTTGAGTAATGTAATGAAATGTACAATTGTTTCTTATAATAATGCCTTCTGAATAAATTTTATATGTTATCATCATTGGGATGCCATCACAATAAATAATACACAAAATGTGACCCTTATTACTAATAATACTATATCAAAAAATATGGCTTGAATTTGCTGCTTAAGTGGGCTGACTTCCATTCCACAATCTACAATGCTGGTTCTCAACCTTAGCATTAGGAGCTTTTAAATCTCCTGCTGTGTTTGAGATAAACTTGAGAACCATTGGTTTAGAAAAACAGTCCTATCTATCTATAATAACAGTCTTATTTCCTTTTTTGGCACCAGGGGACCAGTTTTGTGGAAGATAATTTTTCCATGGACAGGGAAGTGGGACTGGTTTTGATGAGTCTGCAAGCAATTGGTTTATTATGGTCATATGGTCACCTCTCTGCTAATGATAATGAGCATTTGCAGCCACTCCCCAGAGCTAGTCTCACTGCCTCAGCTCCACCTCAGATCATCAGGCATTAGATTCTCATAAGGAACGCACAGCCTGGATCCCGCACATGCACAGTTTACAGTAGTTCATGCTCCTATGAATCTAATGCTGCTGCTTGTCTGATAAGAGGCAGAGTTCAGGCAGTGATGCGGGTGATGGGGAGTGGCTGTAAATACAGATGAAGCTTCCCTCACTCACTTCCTGCTGTACAGACTGGTTTCTAACAGGCCGTGGAGAAGTACCAGTCCAAGGCCCCAGGAATCGGGAACCACAGGCGTAGAGTATTGGCTCTCAAAGTATGGTCCTGAGAGTAGTGGCCCACTTCACCTGGGATCTTGTTAGAAATGCAAATCAGATACCACCCAAACCTACTGAATCAGAAGCTCTGGGGGAGGTGGGCGGTAGATAAGACTGTTCGTGTTTTTCTGATGCAAGCTGAATTTTGAGATCCACTGATCTAGTGCGTGGAAGAATCCATCCAGGGGAAGTTTGGATTCTTATAGCAACTGCACTGTTTATCACCACTCACTAGTCCAGCATAGAAAAAGCAGAAGGCCAAGAGTGGATCCAGCTTTGAGAAGCTCGAAGTCTATATGATTTCAAATTCTTTTTTTAAACAAAAGTATAAAAAAGAACACAAAATTAGTTACAAAGTAATTATCTATTTAGCATGAGAGAAATCATACCAAATTTTAAATATTTAATTCTACTAAATGCCACAAACCGCAAAATAACTTAATACTCTTATTAATTATTTGACTGGAACACCTCTGTGATACTCTTTTCCTACAAATTTTTCCACAGAATGCTCTTTGATTGCCTCTTCAATAATATTTTCTGTAGAAAGAGAAATGATCATTTCAATCTCTCTTCTAGCATAGTTTAAAAAAATTTTTTTTTATTATTGACAATTTACAAAAAGTGCCTACAGGGTTGTTGAATTTGGGACAACCTCTATCATGTTTCATTCATATATAAGTTGTCAGGATCTTAGGGTATTTAAAAAATTTCACTGTAGCAACTAATCTTAAACAACCGTTGAATTGAAGAGTTTCTAGGCAGGGGACTTGGAAATGTTCTGTGCAAATGAGGGGTCTAATATTTGATTCAATTCATGTTATGCTAAATCCACCTTGCACAGACTTTTAATAAATTAACTTCCCTGAGCAACTCACCATCTACATAACTCATTTCCCTTCTGTGAGGAGGAGGAAAAGATAGTACACACTGAGCCAGAAGTGTTAAGAAAAATCCTTCCTGGGGGAAACTAAGTGAAGGGAACTATCTTTCCCCTGAACAGGAAGAGCGTCCTTGGAGGTTATAGGCATACAGAGAAATGTGTGCAATGAACTGAGGTCACAGAGCAGGTTTCTGTTTCTCTATTGATCTAAAAAGTATGATGCCTCAGTTTCTGAAACTGGAATGGTCCAGCAGGGCCTTGTGTAGCTTTGTAGATAGTGAAGTAAGGCAAATATGCTTCCTGTGGTGCTCAACTCCAAAGCTACCTTGTTATCTTTGTGAAGCTTGAGTGTTCAAAAATAGAGTACTGAAGTCCCTGATCCGATATATCCTGGGTAAGCATAATCATTTGGACACAGTTCAAAAATGAGTATTTATTTTTATTTACTCCTCAAGCAGCAAATAGACAGAAAAATGTGTAAGTAAAACAGAAAAAGACGCAAAGACTAATACGAGTAGCATCACCTCCCTTATCACCTGCAGGTGAACCTAAGGCACATAGTGAAACAACCACCACCTGAGAGGAAGCTTATACTCTGGTCTTTTATACCCCTGGCCCCATTAGCACCCAGAAACACCTTATTTAATACATAAAAATAATAACTCTGCTACTTAAAGAATACATGTCTGGGTCTCAATTACTGAAATTCCTGCAAGACTACATCACCCTCTCTCCTTTCATACACTTGCTTTATGGACTCAGGAGTTTTCCACTTTGTCCATTCAAAGGCAGAGTACCTAGAAATAACACATATTCTACAAATTTTTGTATGATGAGTTAATGGATAAGCTTATAGTTTATAAAATTATCAGCTAGAATGTCATAATACATTCATGAGAAGCAAAAAGTAGACCTGGCACAGTCTTATTTATTAAACCTGATACTTTAAAATTGCTGTCTAAATGAACATCTGTTTACAAGCTGTCTTTTCTTAGTATTTTTCATCTTACAAACTAAAACATAAGAAAAAGAAAGATTATATCTTGTTGAGGAACTCAGCAACAGCTTAATGAAGTAGGTGGCATTTTGGATGGGTCTTGAAGGATGGAATTTGACAGATGACATATTTCAAGAAGATATTCCAGATGGAGGAAATCTCATTAGCAAAAGACACAAAAGTAAGAAAGCATGAAGTGTGTTTGAAAAAGACTAAGTAATACAGTTTAACTGAACTGTAGGATGCCTAGAGGTGAGAAAACTGTACTGAAAGTTTGGAGTTGGAGTGTGAAGCTAAAGAGTTGGGACCTGATCAAATTAAAAAGTCTTTGCACAGCTAAGGACACAATCAACAAAGCAAATAGGCAATCTTCAGAATGGGAGAAGATATTTGCCTGTTACAAATCTAACACAATGCTAACAACCAGAATCTACAAAGAACTCAAACAAATCAACAAGAAAAGAGTAAACAGCCCTGTTCATTATTGGCAAGAGACATGAACAGAATCTTTTCCAAGAGGACAGGCAAATGGCCAGCAAGCACATGAAAAAATGCTCATTGTCCCTAGTCATCAGAGAAATGCAAATCAAAACTACTTTGAGATATCACCTAACCCCAGTGAGAATAGCCCACATCACAATATCCCAAAGCTGCAGATGCTGGTGTGGGTGTGGAGAGAGGAAGAATACTTATGCTCTGTTGGAGGGATTGCAAGCTAATACCCTTTTGGAAAGAAGTATAGAGGATCCTCAGAGATCTAAAAGTAAACCTTCCATTTGATCTCACAATCCCATTACCAGTTATCTATCCAGGAGAAATAAAATCACTTTATAATAAGGACATTTGCACTCAAATGTTTATAGCAGCTCAATTCACAATTGCAAAGATGTGGGAATAACCCAAGTGCCCATCAATGCATGAATAGATTAATAAACTGTGTGTGGGGGGTGTATGTTTTTATGTGTGCATGTATACACACACTCACACACGCCTATGTATATACACACAAATATACACACACTATGGAATACTACTGAGCCATAAAATAGATGGAGATGTTGCACCTTTTGTATTTACCTAGATGGAGTTGAAGAACATCTTTCTAAGTAAAGTATCTCAAGAATGGAAAATCAAGCATCCCATGTACTCAATACCATGTTGAAATGACTAGATCAATAACTACAAGCCCACATGAGAAAAAAATACAATTAAATTCAAGAAGGGGGTAGGGAGTTTTGTAAGTTACCACCTAAGGTAGGGATATAAAGCACACTACCTAGGTGAAGGACTCAATGTTAACTTACAAACACAAACAATGTAACCTAATGATATGTACCCTGATATTAACCTGAACTAAAAAAGAATTAGAACTACTTCTGTGGGAACATGAGCACCATGAGAAATTTGATGAGGAGAGTGACATGCTCAAGATGTACTTTAAGAAGATGATTCTGCCAGCAAGGATGCTGCGAGTACTAAAGAAGTGGACTACAGGGCCATGCCATTGCTAAGGATATTAAAATAATAATTCAAGTATGAAACAACAGATTGTAACTAGGATAGTAGCTCTGGAAATAAGGAGAGAAGTAATGTGAGAAAAAGATGAGGGCAGTTTCTCCCAGATGTCTCAAGTAGGGGAATTTCTGATTAGCTAAAATAGAGCAATAGAGCACAAAGTGAAGAAAGTATCATCCAAAAAAGCTCTGACATTTCAAATCTGGAATCTTGCATAATTTCCAATTGTTGATTCTCAAAATGTGCCCAACAGACCAGTGGTGAACAGGTCTAGACCTTTGAAAGTCGCCTCTAGACCTAACCGTGAAGGTCTATGAAGCTCATGAAGACAGAAATGATATCTGTTTTCTTCACCAAATGATACTCAGTGAATAATCTAGTATCTATTAAAAGCAGGTGTTTAACTTAAGACTAAATGTGGAACCCCCATCTCCTATGCCTAGGTCAATTTCCTGTGAATTTCCTAGGCCTCAATTCCATGAAAGAACTGTATCCATTCATTGATACATTCATTCACCTTGAAAAATAAATAAATAAAATAGTAGGTTTTTGTCACACAAAAAAATAAAAATAAACCTTTAAAAATGAACATAC
>CAUYON010161819.1:0-23235 GCA_963573935.1 Arctocebus calabarensis | reverse complement strand
ATGTTGAAATACTCATTCTTTTTTTTTTTTTGAGACAGAGCCTCACCCTGGATAGAGTGCTGTGGCATCACAGCTCACAGCAACCTCCAATTCCTGGGCTCAAGCAAGTCTCTTGCCTCTGCCTCCCAAGTAGCTGGGACTACAGGCGCCTGCCACAACGCCTGGCCATTTTTTAGTTGCAGCCGTCATTGTTGTTTGGTGGGCCCAGGCTGGATTCAGACCTGCCAGATCAGGTGTATGTGGCTGGCGCCGAACCAATCATTATTATTATTATTATTTATATAGAGCCTCACCCTGGATAGAGTGCAATGGCATCACAGCTCACAGCAACCTCCAATTCCTGGGCTTAAGTGAGTCTCTTGCCTCTGCCTCCCAAGTAGCTGGGACTACAGGCGCCCGCCACAACGCCTGGCCATTTTTTTTTGGTTGCAGCCATCATTGTTGTTTGGTGGGCTGGGCTGGATTCGAACCATTATTATTTTTTTTCAATCATTATTTTTTTTTGAGATAGAGTCTCATGTTGTTGTCCTGGGTAGAGTGCCCTGGCGTCATACCTTGCAGCAACCTCTAACTCTTGGGCTCAAGCAATTCTCTTGCCTCAGTCTTCCAAGTAGTTGGGACTACAGGCACCCACCACAACGCCTGGCTATTTTTAGAGATTGAGGTTTCACTGTAGCTCAGGCTGATCTGGAACTAGTGAGCTCAGGAGATCCGCCCACCTCAGCCTCCCAAAGTGCTGAAATTACAGGAGTGAGCCACCCTGCTTGGCCTTTGAAATGATAATTTTTAACCAGGATCATATTTTTTTGTTCTTGGTATTTTCTTTTCTTTTCTTTTTTTTTTGATGTTTTATTTATTTTTTTTAATTTTTTATTAAGTCATAGCTGAGTACATTAGTGCAATCAAGGGGTACAATGTGCTGGTTTCATATACAATCTGAAATGCTTTCATCAAACTGTTTAACAAATCCTTCATGGTCTTGGTATTTTCAACCATTGGTTCATGGTGGTCTATGGGCAGGTTTCAGGGTATGATGGACTCTCTAAACTTTACGGATACATGTGCAATTTTCTTGGGAGCAGCCATTGTTTTTGTTACCTTTTCAAAGACAGCTGCCCTTCCCAATAGCTTTTGATACTTTGTCAAACTTCTTTTTTGTGGTACAAGTTTGCAGTAAGTATTCAGTGCCCCAGTAGGAATTTTAGTAGTGAACTCCTGTTTCATTTCATTGTTCTAGTTCTTACTGTGGAGTCAACTGATTTTGTACTTTTAGTTAAAATGTTGCTTTGTTCCATTGATGCGTTCCAGTTTTAAGTGAATCCTATGTCCCCACCCCGGGACATCAGAAACGCCTGGTGACCTGTACACTATTTTGCTTTCTTGCATGTCAATGGCTTTGCCAGTACTACGGGCTCAGTGTAGGTCACCCTTCCCTCCCTTATCAACTTATTTCAATATGCACTTTCATTTCCTGGGAAGCAAATTGGAAGTCTGGATATAAAAGCATTAAATATGCATCCGTAATATTGACTTTCTTCTAGTAGTGAATAAATAAGACAAAAATTTCTGCTTTTATAGATACATTTTTTTGGTCTAAGAGAAACAACAAATTACAGAAAATGTATATCAGAAGGTGATCAGCGAAGTGGAGAAAAAGCAGAAAAGGCACAGAGTAAATACTGAAGGAGGGGGGCACTTTCAAGGGGGTCAAGGGGGCATCACAGGGAGTCAGTCCTATTTGAGCAAAGACTTCGAGGTCGCAAGGGATGATACTTGGTAGAAGAGCAGAGCAGGGAACAGCCAGTGCAAAGGCCCTGAGGCAGACACTTGCTCTGGTAACTTCAACCAATGACCAGTAGCCTGGGTGGCTGGAGCAGTGAGTCGGGAGAACAGTACAGGATAAAGTCAGAGAGGATATATAGGGGCTGGGCAGACAGCATAGAGTTCAGGATTTGTAGAGCCTTGTAAGAATTTTACTGTAAGTGAAATGGAGGAAGCATATAGAGTATTCAACAGAGGAGTGGCAAGATCTGACTTCCATTTTAAAAAGATCACTCAGGCCTCTGTGTTGTACATAGATACAGAATTAAGGGCAAAAGCAGGGAGACTAGTCAGGGGTTCTTTCAGTAATTCAGGGGGAAAATACTGGACTAGAATATTAGCAGTGGAAGTGGTGAGATCCTAGATTGTAGACTGTTTTGGGGTAGAGGCAACAAGATTTCTTAAAGAACTGATGGTGGTATGAGATCTAGAAGGATTCTAAGGTTGTAGGCTTGAGTAATTGGAAGGATGACTACTGTCATTTACAGAGAGGGAAAGACTGTAGGTGGAGTGGAGTGGAGCGGAGTTTTTTGTTTGTTTTTTTTTGAGACAGAGTCTCACTATGTCACCCTTGGTAGAGTTCCATGGCATCACAGCTCACAGCAACATCAAACTCTTGGGTTTAAGTAATTCTCTTGCTTCAGCCTCCCGAGTAGCTGGGACTACAGGCACCTGTTACAGTGCCCGGCTATTTTTTTGCTTACAGTTGTCATTGTTGTTTAGCAGGCCAGGGTCGGGCTTGAACCCACCACCTTCGGTGTATGTGGCCAGCACCCTACACACTGAGCTACGGTCACCAAACTGAGTTTCGTTTTTCAAAGCAAGAGGAGTAAAGATCAGGAGTTGAGTTCTGGACATGGTAAGTTTCTATTGTGTGTGTGTTTGGATGCTTGAGTTTAGGGAGAAGACTAGAAGAGATACTAGTGGAACTTACTGGCAAGAGGTGGTATCTAAAGCTAGGAGACTTACTGGATCATCAAGAAGATGATGGTCTGTAGATAAAAAGTAGAATGAGTGGCCAGGGAGGTAAAAGGGAAGCCAAAAACATGTGGTGCCCTGGAATGCAAGCAATGAAAATATTGCTAGAAGGAGGGAATGATCATCTATCTCAAAATCTACTGTGTTATCAGGGAATACGATAAATGAGATTTAATGCTGGATTTAACAAAATGTCTATGTGGGAGGGTGGTATTGGTTGTCTGGAGAGTAGTTTTCATGGAGTGATGGGGGAAAGCCTGACTGGGATGGTTTTAAGAGAGAAAGGGAGAAGAATTGGAGATGGTGAATATAAACAACTCTTGAGTTTCTCTGCTTCAAAGAGTGCAGAGAAATGGTGCAATAGCTGGACAGGGAAGTAGAGTCAAGCAGGTCATCAGAACAAATTAGTAGATTATAGAGAAAACAGAGCATCGGTAACCCTAATGTTAACCCTCAGCAATTCCACTTCTAGGAATTCTTCCTAAAGAAATAATCTGAGGAATACTGAAAAACATAATCTGCTAAATATTCAAAGCTATATCTTGTTGAAAGGGATTTTAACACATCTTAGAATCTGTAATAACAAACAACTGGAAATTTAAAGATGTTGGTTAATAAGTTAAGTCATAAACATGTAAGGAGATATTATCACCTGAAAATAAATACCCAAAGATGTAAACATGTCCCCAACATAAATGGAACTAGCCAGAAATCTGCATGCTTATTATACATTGGGTGACTGAGGTAAGAGAATCCCTTGAGCCCAATGTGTTTATTATGCGTTGCAAGTCTCTGCATATAGAAAGAAAGTTGGTATTAACAATAATATTTTTCTGGCAGTGCCTGTAGCTCAGTGGTTAGGGCACTGGCCACAAACGACTAAGGTTGGCAGGTTTGAACCCAGCCTGGGCCAGCTAAATCAACAATGACAACAGCAACAAAAAATAGGCAGGCATTGTGGTGAGTGCCTTAGTCCCAGCAACTTGAGGCTGAGGCAAGAGAATCACTTAAAGCCAAGAGTTTGAGATTGCTGTGAGCTGTGACTCCACAGCACTCTACCAAGGGTGACATAGTGAGACTCTGTCTCAAGTATATATATATATTTCTAATTAGTGAGATTATGGGCTGTTTTTTGCAGGATTATGTTCTTATTTTTTGCTGATTGATACTTTGTAACCTTTCTATAGATTGTGTGTTATGAGAGCAATCCCTGAAAGTCTACATAAAGCCACTCTGTGGTAATATTCTGTAATTTCCTGCTCTGTATCCAAATTAGAATGAATCACTATTTCCTCTGAATTCCCACAGCATGTTGGATAATCCAATATTATAGCACTTATTTGAGTCAGCCTTGTATTATTTCAAAAATAAATTAGGGGATTGTTAACTTACAAAAGTACTCACTGAGGAATTGGACAAAATAAATGGTGCCTACTGTGATTTATAGCTTATTAAGATATGCTTAGCCTATAGAGCTATATGCTGGATTTTCTGTAATGCTTATAGAAATGCGGCCATATTTTAACTCTAAAATTTGTGTGAGTTTTAATGATCAAAGTCTGTTTTTTAGATATTTGCAGCATATTTTCATGGTTTTATTTATTTTTACACAAAAGTTAGAATATTTCCTTTTATTTTTGTGAGCTTTTGAATCATCTCACATTCTCCTGGTTAGGACTTTTATGGCTTTAATTATACAAACATTGACTATGATTAATCCAAAATCAGGTTAGCTAAATAAAACTTCTCTACGTATTTCAGAACCCAGAAGAAAGTAGTATTCCTACTTAATTCTTCTTTTGTTATTTTTTTTGAGACAGAGTCTCACTTTGTCACCTTTGGTAGAGCATGGTGGCATCATAGCTCACAGCAACCTCAAAATTCTTGGGCTCAAGGGATTCTCTCTTACCTCAGTCTCCCAAGTAGCTGGGACTACAGTGCCCGCCACATCGCCCGGCTATGGTTTAAAGAGAGAGGGTCTCGCTCTTGCTCAGGTTGGTCTTGAACTCCTGAGCTCAAGCCATCTACCCACCTCAGCCTCCCAGAGTGCTGAGATTACGGTGTGAGCCACTGCACCTGCCCTTCTACTTAATTCTTTTGACTTCTCTCTTTTTTGAAAGTCAGTTGAGGTCTTTATCCATTCAGCAGCTATGGTTTTGTTTTTGTTCTTGTTTTCTTAATTCCCACGAACTCAACATGATTGACTTGCTATTATATTTTCAAGAGTTACCAAGACTTCCATGTTTTCTGGTCGTATTGGTTGTGGATTAGTTGTGCAGAGGGAAATTGGTTGTGTTACAGATTTCATTTTCTGGGCTAATAATGGAGAAAAAGTCCTGAAAAACTAATGGTCAGAGAAGATTCAAGTAAATTAGATAGTTATAAAAAGATAACTTTTATTTCCTCTTACATTCAATTTCTAAACTGGCCAGTACACTTGAATTTTAGGATACTGGTCAGTACACAGTCTCAACATGTTGTTACAAGAATTAAATTAGGTTAGGGCAAAGGAAAAACTAATTAGTAGACTACAGTCAGCATTATGACTAATCAATCTGCCTTAATCAGTCTTCCATGGAGACCCAGAGGTTCACCTAAGGGTCATAAATCTGGTCTTTGTTTTTGTTAAATTTTGGCCCCAATAATCTAAATGGGAAGACAGTTTGAATAAATCTACTACCAATAGGGATCCCAGAGTAATGTCTTTAAAACCAACTAAGAATGGTAGTTTAAAAAAAAGAAAAAGAAAAACTATTGATATGAAGTGTATTTTGAAAAAATATAAGCATTTAAGGAATTGGAGGTTTAAACACAAAATTAAAAATAATTTTTGTGGCGGGATAATTAAGCTAAAATATAAGGTAGAGATCTTGTTTGTTCAGTTTCATGAATTTTTATAGTTTTATTCACACTTATATCACTCTAGAAATTTCCCTAAATATTTCTGGATCATTTCAGCTTCTTGCTCTTAGTTCTTATTCTCTGATTTCTGCCTACTATGGAAAAATTATGGAGCAGATGTGAAATTTATAAGCGTATGGTATTCTCTGGTAATAAACCCGGGTATTTGCAAATACTTGGCCTTTAAGGAAAACAAATTAAGTTTTCTGTATCTAGCATTAAAGAAAATATACATATATTTAAAATACTATAATGATCACAAATTTTGAAAGATAAAATAATATATATATATATATATATATATATATATTTTTTTTTTTTTTTTTGAGACAGAGCCTCATGCTGTTGCCCTGGGTAGAGTGCAGTGGCATTATAGCTCACAGCAACCTCCAACTCTTGGGCTCAAGTGATCCTCTTGCTTCAGTTTTTTCTATTTTTAGTAGGGACGGGGTCTCGTTTTTGCTCAGGCTTGTCTTGGACCTGCGAGCTCAACCTATCCACCACCTCGACCTCCCAGAGTGCTAGGATTACAGGCGTGGGCCAGTGCGCCCGGCAAATATTCTTTTTTTTTTTGCAGTTTTTGGCCAGGACTGGGTTTGAACCCACCACCTCTGGCATATGGGGCTGGTGCCCTACTCCTTTGAGCCACATGTGCTGTCCCTGGTCAATATTCTTGAACGTAAAAAGAAAATAATAGACATTTATATAAAAATCCCCATGTTATTTGTCTAGGCATATTTTCTTTATTCATGAATATGATAGGGAGTTGGTCAGATAGGATAGAGGAACACCATTACTTAATACCTAAATTTTAAAATATTAGTTTCTTATCCATGTACCAATTTTTTTAATTATTATTTTTATTTTATTTACCTATTTTTTAAACACCCACTCTAGGTTATATTAATTATTCCTATTTTTCAAATTGAGAATTTAAAGCTTGCATTAAATAATCTTGGGGAAATTTTTCTAAGATTTTCCAAGATTATACTGGAGGTGAAGCTTAGGTATAACTATACGTCACCATTACTGAAGCAAAGAAACTTGAGGTGATAAGGATGTTTGTCCCACTTTTAATAAATGTAGCAGCCTTCCTTCTTGGTGCCAAAACCTAGAGATGGCAGATGTCATATGACTATCAATACAATAACTTCTGGGGAAAAAATAGTTGCCTTAGAACTTTTTCCTTTAAAGTTTACTTTAGCATTATTCCTTTTGTGACACCTCCTCTGCTTTGCCTCTGTCATCACCACAGTCAACCACTACCTTGTCTGGATGGCTTCTAGGACATGTACTTGCTTTCGTTACTTTGTATATTATATTCCATGTTGAAATCCTCTGAAAGCCTTTCATTATTCTACTAGAAGGCCAAGAATAGTCTGTTGAATTATGTCCTCCTTAAGGCCTGCCATATAGTAGGCACTCAAATGCTTTTGGGAAAATGAAGTACTGGAGTCTTATTAAATGTATAATGTGTCCAGAAGGTGGCCTCCCCGGGAGTGCCTATTGGAAGCATGTGAGGGGGGCCCATGGGTTGCCCAACCGTGGGGCTCTGCTGGAACTACACCTAGACACTGGAGCCAGGCCCTGCTCTGGGGAGGCCTCTGCTCATTCCGACTCCACACTTAGTTCCTGGGACTTCAGTTAGTGTAGTGCCAATTAACCTGAGCCCATCAGAATCTTACAAAAGATAGTCTCAATAAAATACCATTAAGGAATAGCAGGTAAAATATTATTTTAAATGCCCTTGGGAAGTTTTAATCTGAATGAAAAATTTAGCTAGTAGTTTGAGATGCAGCAATCTGACGTGTGTTATATGGCATATATAATATAACCAACATGTTAAGGCACATTGTAGTTCATGAATAAGCAGTTGCTAATGTTGGACGTGGAAAAGAACAAATAGAGACCCACTAACTGATTTAAGTACATATTTTGACGTTCTTGTTTATATTTACACATTCTTCTGATTATAAACATGCATATTATGTTATGAAAAAGTTTGATAGATTTGACTACATAATCTGAAATCAAAGAGAAATGAATTCCAAATATATCTCGACGATTTTCATGTACAGTCCTATAATTAAAGGAAATTCTCTCCTTTTAACAACCTTAAGTTTTATATAACTAAAATCACAAGTTATAAATTCTTAATATTGTTTCCTCTATCAACATCAGTCAATATTTATGTCAGTGGCCCAAACTACTAAAACTAAACACCCCCTTCCACTCCTGGCCAACATACACTTTTCCTAACAGAATAAATAGGACTGTGAAAAATTCTATTTTAAGCTAAATTAGCTGACAGGGTCTTCTGGGTTGTCATAATTTCATAATTTTATTTATCTGTTCTTTTCTTTCTTTACTTCTTTGCTTAATTAATCCATAGCAATATTCTCATTTATTGTCTTGTTTTAGTTTAATGTGTGCAAAAAATAATGGGTGTGTGTGATCATTTTGGCAATATTTCCATACCTGTGATTCTAAAAATATTCTCCTACTAATTCTAAATAATAGTATATGGGCAGCGTCAAACAATGGGAGGATGTATTTTCTTTTGGCATTAAGTTAGTCACATATCAAATAAACCAGAAATAAGAAGCTTCTGATTAGTAGCAATAAGGTTGCTAAGAAGTTCTAAAGAGCACAGCAGAATTGTAGGTATAGTCAGATGAGACACAATGCAGGAGGAAAAAAACAAAAGAGAAAAGATAGTCCTTGACCTCAAGGCATTTACCTCTTTCCTGTTTTATTGTATTTGATCACAATTAGTTTCTATTCATCTCTTCTTTGTGATAAAAATGAGCATGAAGAGCACATTGAGGACTCCCTTCTCAATCAAAATATGAGAATAGTGAAGCATTCAAAATAGTGATGTTTCACTGAACTCTCTTTAATATTGAAACTAGATGTCAATGACACCTGATCTGGCATATCCACGTGGCTAGTCCATTGTACCTCCAGAGTTCTTTTAAGGCAACAACATATCAGGAGAGCTTAAATATGACCCACATTATAATTTTCTTCCTGATCCTGCGCTCTCTTTGGAGGGTTTGCTCAAGAGGAAAAATAAAAATGGAAAAAAAACCCACAAAGGATGCAAATTATTCAAAAATCTGTTTTGAGTCAAAAAAATAATTCATCATAACCAGGTGGGCTTCATCCCAGGGATGCAAGTCTGGTTCTACATATGCAAATCCATAGACATATGAACACGAACAGAAGTAAAACTAAAGACCATAGGATCCTTTCAATAGATATAGAAAAAGCATTTGACAAAATACAGCATCCTTTTTTTGATAAGAACACTTAAGAAAATAGGCATAGATGGGACATTTCTTAAACTGATAGAAGCCATCTATGACAAACTCACAACCAGTATCATATTGATTGGAGAAAAACTGGAAGCACTTCTGTTTGGAACTGGAATCATACAATAATGCCTACCAGCACCACTACTATTCGACATAGTGCTGGAAGATCTAGTCAATATCATCAGGAAAGAGAAGAATAATAAGGGTATCCAAATGGGGACAGAGGAAGTCAAACTATGGCTCTTTGCTGATGGTATGATCTTATACTTAGAAAATCCCAACGACTCTACCACAAGACTCCTGGAAGTGATCAAGAAATATAATAACATCTCAGGATATAAAACCAATATGCACAAATCAGTAGCCTTCATATATACCAATAAGAAGCTGAGAACCAAATCAGAGACACAGTATCCTTCTCAATAGCTTCAGAGAAATACCTTGAAATTTACTTAACACAAAAGACGCAAAGGATCTCTACAGAGAGAACTATGAAATACTGAGAAAAGAAATAGTAGAAGATGTTAACAGATGGAAGAAAATACCATGCTCATGGCTGGGAAGAGTCAACATTGTCAAAAAATCTGTACTACCCCAAGAAATCTACAGATTTAATGTAATCCCCATTAAAATAACTCCCATTAAAATGTTAAAATATCAATGTCATACTTTGAAGGTGTTGAAAAAATAGTTCTACATTTTGTGTGGAACCAGAAAAAAACCCTGAATGACCAATGTAAATTTATGAAATAAGAACAAATTTGAAGCCATCTCACTACCAGACTTCAGGTTATACTACAAGCCTATAATGGTCAAAACAGCATGGTATTGGCATAAAAATAGAGACATAGATTCATGGCAAAGAACAGAGAGCCTAGAGATGAAGCCATCTTCATATTGCCATCTGATCTTTGATAAAGTAACCAAAAGTTTCTGCACAACTAAGGATACAATAAACAAAGCAAAGTGACAACCTTCAGAATAGGAGAAAATATTTGCATGCTACAAATCCAACAAAGGGCTGATAACTAGAATCTACAAAAAACTAAAGCAAATCTGCAAGAAAAGAGTAAACAACCCCCTTAAAAACTGGCAAGAGACATGAATCCTTTCTCATGAGGACAGATGAATGGCTATCAAACACATGAAAACATCTTCTTTATCTCTAATTGTCAGAGAAATGCAAATCAAAACCATTTTGAGAAATCACCTGACCCTAGTAAGAATGGCCCACATCATAAGGTCCCAAAGCAACAATTTTTGGCATAAGTGTAGAAAGAAGGGAACACTCCTTTCCTGTACTGTTGATGGAATTGCAAACTAGTATGGTCTGTAGGGAAAGAAATATGGAAAGTCCTCAAAGAACTAAAGGTAGACCTTCCATTTGATCTTGCAATCCCATTACTAGGCATGTACCCAGAAGAAAAAGAGTTATTCTACCATAAAGACATTTGCACTTGCATGTTTATAGTACCTCAATTCACAATTGCAAAGACTGGAAACAACCCGAGTACCTTCAACCCATGAATGGATTAATAATGTGAGATATGTGTATACCATGGAATACTATTCAGTCATAAAAAGATGGAGATTTTGTATCTTTTTTTTTTTTTTTTTTTGTGGAGACAGAGTCTCACTCTATCGCACTCGGCGGAGTGCTGTGGAGTCACAGCTCACAGCAACTTCCAGCTCTTGGGCTCAAGAGATTCTCTTGCCTCAGCCTCCCAGGTAGCTGGGACTACAGGTGCCCGCCACAGCGCCCAGCTAATTTTTGATGCAGTTCGGCCGGGGCTGGGTTTGAACCTGCAGCCCTCGGTATATAGGGTCGGCGCCCCACTCGCTGAGCCACAGGCGCCGCCCGAGATTTTGTATCTTTTATAAAACACCTGGAAGGATTTGGAGAGCACTCTCCTAAGTATCATAAGAATGGAAAAACAAGTATCATGTGTACTCAATACTGAGTTGAAACTAGTAGATTAATAACCACATGCTCACATGACAGCAAAAATCAATTAAGTTCAAGAAGAGGGAGAAGGGGGGAAGCTTCATAAATTTCCACCCAAAGTTCAATGGCATACTTCCTGGGTAAAGGATACAGCTACAACTCAGACATTACCTTATAAATGCAAACTATGTAACCTAATCACATGTATCCTCATTTTAATCAGAAATTTTAAAAAGTCCATTTTGAATGAGTTTCTGTATAAAAAATTAAAACTAGTTTTCATGTAAAATATTGAGAATAACAAGTGTACATATATAGGAGAGTGGTCGAATTAACCATGATGCATCCCCATAGTGGCCATGCTGTGTGCTGTGTAACAGAATAAGGAGCATCTCTCTATGAACAGGTGTGGCATGATTCCCAGGACATGTGAAAGGGATAAAAGCAAAGGGTAAAAGGGAGTCCAGACGAGGGGCAACGAACTTCTGTCAAGGACCAGATAGCAAATATTTTACATTTTGCAGATCACATGATTTTGGTTGCAACTGCTCAACCTCAGCTGTAGTGAGAAAGCCACCGTAGACCCTTTGTAAAGGGGTGGGGAGTGGGACGTTTTAATAGAACTTTATTTACAAAACACTGAGCAGGCTGGACACCAGGGCTCATGCCTGTAATCCCTGGGGCCTGGGGTTGGAAAATCACTTGAGGCCAGGAGTTCAAGTCCAGCCTGGGAAACAGCAAGACCTCATCTCTTAAAAAAAATTAGCCAGGCATTGTGCTGCACAACTAGAGTCCCAGTTACTTAGGATGCAGAGACAGGAGAATGGCTTCAGCCTAGGAATTGGGGGCTGCAGTGAGCTAGGATCATGCCACTACAGTCCAGCCGAGGTGACAGAGTGAGACCCTGTCCCTAAAAAACAAAACAAAACAAAACAAAACAAAACAAAACAACAAACAAAAAGCAGGCAACAGGTCACATACGACCCTCATGCTTTAATTTGGTGATTCTTGGAAAGAAGAAGAGGATATGTGAAAACATATGTCTGTCTACTAATTCGTACAAACTGAATACAGAAAGGAAAAAAATACAGCTGCAGGGAGTAGAAGGGGATAGGATAGAAAGAAAAGAGGAGTGGGAACTGGTGATAGGGATGACAGGGCAGTAATACTTCTCTGAGTACCAGGGATATTTTTCACATATCCAAAAAGTTACATTTCTCTAGAAATTGGTCAGTTTTATGTTTTTCAAACTTATCAGCATCATTGGCATTAATATTTTTTAATCCCATGTATGTCTATTGCTATATCCCTTTTTTCTTTCCCAATTTTATTTATTTGTGTTTTCTAATCTTTTTCTCTGAGCAATATTACAGGCTTATCAGCCGTATCAATCCATTCTAAGGGCCATATTTGGCTTTTTGATTCTTTTTGTTTTCTCTTTAATTCTCATTTTTACTATCTGTTCTACTTTCTTTGAATGTGTTTTATTATTCCAATACGTATTTGAGATGAATGTGTACTTCAGGAATGTTTAGTCTTTTTTTTTTTTTTTTTGCTAATATGAATATTTAAGACTATAAATAGCCTCCTTACTTTAGTATCCTTACTTTAACACAGTAAAAATACTGTGTTACCTACATCCCCCAAATTTTAATTTGTAGAACTTTTATCATTTAGTTCTGAATATCTTAAAATTTCAATTAATCACTATTTGATCCAAGACTTAATTATTTCCATCTGTAAGGGGATTTTTCATTGTCATTTGTGTTCTGTTTTAAAATAAGTTTTGTTTTTAGAAAATATGTTGGCATACCAACTCTAATGTTTTATAGCTTAATATATGGTTACTCTTTGCTTTTGTTTTTTAAGTGTTCTGTTGTATGTTTGAGAACTATTTGTTTTCGAATTATTGGATGAGAATAATGTAGATTTCTTACCACGTTAACCAGATCTTAAACTTTTACTTATTTTTTTTTGTAGAGACAGAGTTACTTTATCACCCTCTGTAGAGTGCCGTGGTGTCACACAGCTCACAGCAACCTCCAACTCCTGGGCTTAGGTGTGTCTCTTGCCTCAGCCTCCCGAGTAGATGGGACTACAGGCGCCTACCACAATGCCTGGTTATTTTTTTGTTGCAGCTTGGCTGGGGCCGGGTTTGAACCTGCCACCCTTGGTATACGGGCTGGTGCCCTACCCACTGAGACTCAGGCGCTGCCCTTAACTTTTATTTTTCAAAGAAAATGAAGAGTTTAGATCACCTTAGCCTTACCTCCCAACTTGAATGACCTGATATTTTAGTTCTATTAAATAAATTAATAGACTATTTTTAAGAAGTTTTGGTTTATAGGAAAAAATGAAAAGTACACAATGTTCCTGTATAACCTTTGCCCTCATGCCCAATTCTCTTATTTTTAATATTCTGCATGAATGTGGTACAGGTATTACAATTGATGAACCAATATTATTAATTAATGTTAGTGGAAGTCCCAAGTTTACGTGAGGGCTCTTGCCCTCAGACTGGGGCTTAGGCCATTGGTTCCCTTGGTGCTTGGGTCTTCAGACTCAGATTGGAACTATGGTAAATTGTGGGACTTCTCAGCCTCCCTAATTATGAGATTCGTGTCCTTAAAATAAATCGTTATCTCTATATATTTATGTCTGTATCTATGTGTTCTGTTTCACATCGTCTTTCATCAGCTTTTAGAGAAGATGGAGTTACCATCCTGTGAAATATTGCCTTTATTTGTTCCCTTTATTCTGAAGCTGTTGTTAAATATATTTTAGATCATCTCGTTCTGTCCTCCTCTCAATTTCTCTTTCCATGTCCCTTCTCTTTGACTCTGGGCTGCATTCTGCATTTACTGACTTATTAGTACTTCTGTCCTCTGCTGAGTCTGATCAGCTGAGCCATTCCTGAGTTTTACATTTATTAATGATCAAGAGCCTGGGGTTGCTAATCTTTTTTTCTTTTCTAGTGTATACTGGAAGAATAAGAGTTGTCTTGGGCCACACATTAAATACACAAACTCTAACAAAAGTTGAAGAGCAAAAGAAACAGTCCATGCATACTTTTCATGATATCCAACCCGACAGGGGAGCAAAGCAGTCCTGAAATAATCTGCATGTGGCCTGAACATCCTGATAGACTTTTTTTCCCCAAAAGCTCCTTTCCCTCTTAAAAGTAGGTAGTAATTTTGTATATTATTTTATTCCTGGAATCCTTAACTTTTTGGGATTCTATAGTTCATTAAACATTTCATATAGTTTCATTTTTATTCTTTATCTGATAGTTTAAATATCTGAGTCCTTTAAAGTCAAAGTCTGTATATTTTTGTTTAATTTCCCTGGACAGCAAGAATAGCTTTTTCCCCCGATGTGTCTGGTAACTTTTTAAACTAAAACTTCATATTCTGTTAAATCTGATCTCCAAGAATGTGGAGAGAGATGAAAAGAATCTTCCCCTGGGGAAGATTTGCATTCAGTACTATTGGAGTAACTGCCCATCTGGGATCATGTTAGCCCCACTTAAAAACTCAGGATTAAAAGTGGGAGTTGCATATTTAGCTTTTCCATCTTATCAGAAACCTCAGACTTAGTCCTCTAGTTCCCTGGTGTTAGAGACAACTCTATCTCGCTGCTCTCTGCTTTGCTTCCTACCTGGAGAGAGGAACCCTAATTTCTAGTGTGCTCTACAAAGCATCAAAAATGTCATTGCATCATCTAGAATCTAGCCGAGTTCGAATAGAAGGCCCATTCAAAGTTCCAGTCCACCATGTTGCCATGGGATACATTTTCTATACCCAATGTCTCTCGTTTACTTTATTGAGTATTTAGCTTTAGATTTACTCAGCTTAGATAACATACATCTGAAAATACTAGTGTTTATCTAGGGCATGGTTCCTCCATAGGTGTTCCACCTGTTGTGACTATTTCGTATTTTAAAAAGCATAAGAAGAGGACAAAGGTTAACTAAGGAAAATGCCAGGTCATAGCTAGAAAATTTTCTTCGCTGAAAGACTTAACAGATTCTCAGGTACAGAAGGTCCTTGACTTAGGATGGTTAGACTTTTGATTCTTTGAGTTTGTGATGGTGTGAAGGTCATGCACATATTATATTATGTAATAATATATTCTCTAAATTACAGGAGACATGTTACACTGTTATAAAATAGGCTTTTTATTAGATGATATTGCACAGCTGTAGGCTAATGTAAGTGTTCTGAGCACATTTACGGTAAGCTCAGCTATGTAACCTTGTACAGACAGAAGAGCAGCTGCCTGTATCCACCCGTGTACTGCTGTATTATACAGCATTTCTTCACCTTATTTTACCATGGAATTTTTTTTTTTTGAGCAGTAATTTTCAGATCTATTTTTGCAATGATCTTTCCTTGAGCCATAATGTTCTGTTCCAGTCCCTGTGTTTTATAGGTGAGAAAACTGAAGCTATGTAATTGACTCAATGTTTTACAATGAGTTGGTGTGATAGCCCAAACAAAATAACTTACCTCATAAATGGAACATTCATTTCTTCCCCTCATGAAAATGATATGTCCTGCTGTTAGATATGTTTCTAACAACTATCTTGATGCAGATTTATATATTTTTATTATAAAATTTTCAATTTGGGAGGACAGTGAAATGGACATTACCAAAAATAAAACGTATAGGTATTGGTCTTGATGAGATGCCCAGAATATACTGTATACTTTCCTAGTGAGGTGAGGTGATTTAGAAATACAGGTGAGGTGATTTAGAAATACATTTGTATACCCTAGGGTATTCAAGGCATTAATAGTAAGTTCAATTTATCCAGATGAAAGCCTTTGAATTGAAATATGCATTATTTAACAGTCCTATTCTTTCACATACAGTCAGGATACTGGTAATTTAATTTGCGAGTATTGGATTTAAAATGCCAACTTTAATCTGTCCTCCCATTAGCCTCATTCCCTAAAAAGCAGTATTTATAACTCAAAACTCTGTTGAATTTTATATTTCAATTTCTTGCCTTTATATCTTTTGATAATTCTTTCCAGGTATTTTAAAGTCTGCAGCTGGTAGTTTTCCCTGCAAATAGATATTGTTATTGCTGTAATGTCATGAGCCATCAGTATCAAATTGAAAATCGAAATCCTTTGTCCCTCACTCATTGAATTATAGAATTTTGGACTTCGGAGGATTCTTAGATGGTGGGAATCTAAGTTCAGGGACTCAAATTTTGAAGTAGCCAACAAGTAGGTGGTACAAAGCTTCTACTACTGGGCAACATGTTTATGTCATTCATTAAGCAAATATTTTTATTGAATCTCTGTTAAGTTCTAGGTATTAAGACACACAAATATGAAACAGTCCCTGACCAAAGGAGCTTGTAATCATGCAGAACAGTGCTTCTCAGCCTTCCTAATGCTGCGACCCTTTAATACAGTTCCTCATGTTGTGGTGACCCCCAACCGTACAGACCCATCTCTGGGGGGGTAGTAACTAGCCTCTTTCTTTCAAATCATCCCCTCAGTCTACAAGCTTTAGATGATCTCTTATCTTGAAATAAAGCAAGCAGGACCTCTAAGGAGTTGGAGTTGCTGTGAGCTGTGATGCCACAGCACTCTACCCAGGGCAATAGCTTGAGACGCTGTCTCAAAAAAAAACAGTCTTTTTTTTTTATTTTTTTGTTGCAGCGTGATTGTTGTTTGGCGGGCCCGGGCTGGATTCGAACCTGCCAGTTCAGGTGTACATGGCTGGTGCCTTAGCCTGTTGAGCCATAGGCGCAGAGCAAAAAAAAAAAAAAAAAGTCTTAATAAATGAAAAAGGTTTGAAATTTTGTCCTCTGAAATTTAAATGGGAAATCAAGAAAAAGATATCTAGAGACTCTCCAAATATTTGAAAAATAAATAACATACTTTTTAGTAGCAGAAGGATTAAAGAAAAAAATCACACACAAAAAATTAAATATTTTGAGCTTCATGCCACCTTAAGAAACTTAAAAAAAGGAATGAATTAAGCACAAAGTAAGCATTGTGAAAGAAATAGCATAGTAACAGAAATCAAAGAAATAAAAATGGACACAAAGTAGAAGAAAATAGGCTTGGCGCCTGTGGCTCAAGGGGCTAAGGCGCCAGCCACGTACACCTGAGCTGGCAGGTTCGAATCCAGCCCGGGCCCGCCAAACAACAATGATGACTGCAACCAAAAAATGGCCGGGCGTTGTGGAGGGCACCTGTAGTCCTAGCTACTTGGGAGGCGGAGGCAAGAGACTCGCTTAAGCCCAGGAATTGGAGGTTGCTGTGAGCTGTGATGCCACAGCACTCTATCCAGGGTGATAGCTTGAGGCTCTGTCTCAAAAAAAAGTAGAAGAAAATAGAGAAATTCAAATTATTTGAGAAGAATTAATGCAATTAACATTCAACTCTGATCGAGAAGCAGAGAAGGCAAAAATTGCCAAATTGAGGAGTAACAGAAGAGCATTACTATAGATATTTAAAGACCAATAAGAGGTATAATGGATAACTCTAGGACAATAAATTTGACAATGAAATAGATAAATAACTACCAAAGCTTGGTCAAGAAGAAATAGATACATAATATAACCCAGAAATTCTATTCCTGTTGTTTATGCAAAAGAAATGAAAACATGTATACAAACATACAAGTGTTTTCATAATCAATATGAATCTGGATCTGAAAAGTTTTTGAACTGGAAAACTCAGTTTTGGGATTTGTAAGTAATTTCTGCATTTTACGACAGTGTCTCCCTTTGTGCTAAAAGATATTTTTTTATTCTGGTGGACTTAACTGTAGGACTTAACCCAAGTGTAGAGATTTCAGACTGAGATATGAAATAGTTGTATTCTATTTGGTACAAATTTGATAACTGATGGCAATGTAATTTGTTCCATTTAGACTTAAAGATATTTTCTACATGCAATAAATTTATGCTCCTTAGGCCTTTTGTGACTGGGGGTCCATATTTGGGCTCAGATATGAGCATTTGGCCATGCAATTGTTTTCAGGTGGGAAGAACGGTGAAGCTGTCTCTCAGTCAGTGTGACTTGCTTTGAACCCAGCCTTGGAGGAACGTTTTCTAGATTTCTTGTAAATTGTCTTGGACTGGATAAGGAGGATTAGCCCCCGTCCTAGTTAGATTAGATTAGATTTCGGATCTCAGCATAAAATAAACTATTTAATATAAACTTCAATTTGTTGCTGTGGGAAACGTATTTAGTGCTTGCTTCAGCAGCATATAGACCAAGTGACAAGCACTTGGGCCATCTAGTACCATTATGAAGATTATTTGACCAGTATGTCCTACTGAATTTTACCTATTTCTGATTAACATAAATTTCAAAAATTTAAAAATAGGTGCTATTTGGGTGCAGTGTTTTGAAATAAGTTTTATTATTTATAACCACTTAAATAAGCTATTATTCCTTAAAACCAGACCCATTGGCTCTACAGCCAGACTGTTTGGTTTGAATCCTGCCTCCACTATTTAAACATGAGTGACTTTGGGTAAATTTGGTGACTTCTTTAAACCTGAAGTTTTCCCAGTGTAAAATAGGGATAATGCCAAGCTCAGAACTGCTCTCAGGATTCTAGAAGATGATTTGTGTAAAATGCTCTGCAGTCAGTAAGTGCTCAGTGTTAGCTACTGTGATGATAGAAATGCTGTCCCTATTATAAAAGGCAAATCAGTGCACCTTACGGAAATTTAGCACTGAGAACTCTTGAGTCACAGCCCTCTTCCTCAACAAGTATGTGTTCTAAAGAGAGACTGGTAACCCTATAATCCTTTCCTCTCCCTACTGGCGCTGAGGGACCCATGCGGGACTGAGGGGCACCTGCTCCAGATTCTTTGGATGAAGCCACCGATTTTTGCCATTGAACAGTATCTGGCCAATATGGACCTGAAATCCTGGGGTAAGGGGTGGCCCATAGATTGCTAAGAGTGTCTTTAGGTAAATATGCTAGTTATATCACAGAGTTAAATAGATCAGGTATTTCTTGAGGGAATATTTTAATTACATGTAATTTACATATTACTTACCAAAGGTTGTAAGTGAAAACAATATAAAACTCATACCCAAATGGGTACTACATCCAGGGAGTTATTGAGAAACACATTTTCCAACGTGTTTGGAAAAGTTGAATTCTGAGGCCAGGTGCAGATGGCTCACCTGTAATCCTAGCACTCTGGGAGGCTAAAGAAGGCGGATTGCTTGAACTCAGGAGTTTGAGACCAGTCTGAGCAAGAGTGAGACCCTGTCGCTACTAAAAATAGAAAAATTAGCTGGGTGTTGCTGTGGGTGTCTGTAGTGCCAGCTACTAAGGAGCTGAGGATCCCTTGAGCCCAGGAGTTTGAGGTTGCTGTGAGCTGTGATGCCGCAGCACTCTAGTCTGATGTAGCAGAGTAAGTCTCTGTCTCAAAAAAAATTTTTTTTGAATTTTGATTCTGACTTGGGCTTGAGTTCTGACTGTCTTCTGACTGGGTAGCCTTTGGAAAGTGATGTCAGTACACTCTCCTTGCCATGAGAGAAAACGAGTTGAAGCCACTTCTTGAATGGTTCGGAGTAGCTGTAAGGTGAAATGCGGCGAGTAGAGTGAGGCCTATGTCTCTCCCTCCCCTTACTCCGAAACATGTGTCTTGAAACTACAGTTAGCGCCGAGTTTCCCGGCACTGGGAGCAAACTACAGATACAAAACCAAAAAGGTACTTCCCCTTTTAGAAAGTCAATATCCGTTACAAGATGCAGTAAATGTCATCAAGGGCTTTGGCTTGAATTCTTGAAAAATTGAGCTCACGCTTCCTTAATATAAGAAAACAAAGGAGTAATGTAATAGGGTGCCTACTGTTAATACAGATTTATGGAAGACAAATTTGGTGATTTCTTATATCGCCTTTCTTTAAAAGCTGAGGCATAACATTAAATCATAATTTAGTGAAGGCATTTCTAAAGGAAGTTGAGATAAGCTGGTCTGAATACATTATTCCTCAACAGCATAACTTGATGCAAGGATAAAATTAGACATTGTAAAAATTGTGAATATTGGTTCAGTGCCTGTGGCTCAAGGGGTTCAAATCCAGCCCAGGTCCGCCAAACAGCAATGACGGCTGCAACCACAAAATGGCCAGGTGTTGTGGCGGGCACCTGTAGCCCCAGCTACCTGGGAGGCAGAGGCAGGAGACTCACTTGAGCCCAGGAATTGGAGGTTGCTGTGATCTGTGATGCCACAGCACTCTATCCAGGGTGACAGCTTGAGGCTCTGTCTCAAAAAACAAACAAACAAACAAAAAAAATTGTGAATATTTAAATGGACCTTTATGTTTGTCTTGAAACTAACTCTCTTGTGTTATCTTTTGGCAAACGCTAACCTGTCAGGTTGGATACAGCCATCCAATTGTGTGCTGTTTACTTCTATCGCAGATAGATTTATTTTGTGGTCATGAGACCAGGCTCAGTCTCTCATTGTGGGGACTTCTGTAAACACAATTACTTTGTGAGTACTGATTTATAAAGGGTTTGATTTTAATTCTGAGGGTGATTTTCAATTGACTGAAGTTGGAGATGCTGCACTGGTCTCTTAACAGCCAGACTATTAATTTCATGTACATTTTTGTCTCAAGTTATCACGTCCTAGTACAGAGTGCATGGTTTGGAGTCAGGCTGAACTGGGTTCAGATTCTGACCTGGCTAATTTCTAGTTATGTGACTTTCAGCAAGTTATTTCTCTGTTCATTTCTCTGAGCCCTTCCTTTTTACATCTGTAAAATGTGGCCCACAAAAATCACCTTGCAGACTGCTGGTGAGACTGAAAGGACACATTTCAAATCAATGGACTCCCTCTGGGTTGCAGGTTTCCGCCAGTATCACTGGTCTGTTGCCTACATTCAAAATGGGAGAACATTTTAAATTTCAGTTACAGGTGAAAATAGTGCTATATTTTTTTCTCTTCCTTGTTCATGGCCCCTTAATTCTTCGCCTATCTCAAGTTACAAATTTCTGTTCTGAAAGGAAGCTACCTGGGGAGCAGGAAGCTTGAACAACTTCTGCTTCTGCATTTTGAAGGCTTTGTCAGCAGGTGGACTGCTGAGCCCTGCACCACACTAACGAGATCAGAATTTTGGGGTTAAAGTCTGGACACTAGAGAGCTCAACATTCAACAGTTATTAACTCTTGAGGCCTTAGAAGTTGAGACTGTCTGGGATGGCTGAGCTGGTTCGGTGCCTAAATGGGCTTGGAGGGGGAAATTGTGGTAAGCAGAGGGGAGGGATGGTTTTGTTTTATTTTTATTAAGTCAAATACACATAGATCATGAATACATTTAGGCATATGTGGGGTACAATGTGTTGATTTTTTTTTTTTTTATTATAGGGGATTCATTGAGGGTACAAGAAACCAGTTTACACTGATTGCATTTGTTAGGTAAAGTCCCTCTTACAATTGTATCTTGCCCCCCAAAGGTGTGACACACACCAAAGACCCCACCCCCCTCTCTCTTTCTCTCTGCTCTTCCTTTCCTCCACTCCTCAGGGAGGGATGGTTTTGCTAGGGATCGAGTCACTCTGTAAACTGCTATGTTGTTCCTTAAGAAGGTCATACAGAGAAGCTATTGGAATCTCAATGGCCAAATTGGGCTGTACTCACATGTCTTTTGCTGATTACCTTAACATGAAGTGGGGCTGCTGTCATCCTGGCAGAAGTGGACATGGGGTGTCCAAGGTCATCCGGCAGCCAGCAGTATAGAGACTGTGGAAATGAGTGTGGAAACACATTTGGTATGTTTGTTCCACATGGCTCCTGTCCCATGGGTGGAAATGACTCCTGTCAAAATGATTCACACCATTGGGACCCGATGGAGGCAGATAGCTTTCTGAGGCCAAGTGCCAATGACATTGGACTTACGAGGTCTAACTAATTGCCAACTCTGTTCATGCTTCCCTGGAAAAAACTTTCATTCGTAAGAACAGCTGTTTTTTTGTTTTGTTTTCCATTCCAATTGCCTTACAAAACCAGACATAAGGATTTAACAGTGATTTTCAGATTATGTGCTGCAAAAGCATGTAAAAATCTCAGACCACAACTTCACGCATCAAATTTAATTGTCTCTTTGTCTAACTCAGTTAAAACGTGTTCTGAGCCTCTATTTGGCTAGGGGGCGCAAACTTAACAGACGTGTGAAGGGCTTAGGGTTTTCAGATGCAAGGTCTGGAGAGGTGCACGGCAGTTCCTGGCTTCCTGCCCTACCATCTCCCTCCCCTGAAACAATCACCTCCCCAGCCAACTATGTATTTGAAGAGGGACAAAAAACAGTGTGGGGCATATTGGGAAATAAAAACACAGAGATTAATACCCCTCACATACATTTATTTCAGCAAAATATGCTTTCAATGCTTTTGAGGAAAAAATTGTTTTGAAAGGCAGCCTGGTCGCCTCAGCCGTCCGCAGTCTCTGAATCAGGGATGTGGTCCTTCCAAACCCTATCTGTGGCCATTCTTGAATTTTGTCCAGTCTACTATTTCATGAAGGATAGAATCCAAATTGCTCTGATAACTACTGAATACTGTGTATCCTTTCAAGAGCAGCCTTTGAAACAACTCTATGACTATGTTAACTTAATTTCTGACTGCCAGGAGGAGCGTGAGCAGGTAAGAAGACAATGTACAGGTGTGCTCACCTGCAAGCACAGGACGGAGGCCACTGCTCCGAACCGCACAGAGCAGGGGCTGAGAGACCCAGCGAGGAGGCGGCGCTATTATCCCCTTGCCAGCCCATGCTCCAAGCCATAAAGGTTTACAGGCGTTTTCCTCTGTAGGAATAAGAGCTAAATTAAATTTACCACTTTAATAATCTGTTTTGACTCTCTAAATCTATACTAATGTATAACTGCCTGTGTGTTTGGTTGGCTGAGCTTAGACCAAACATCAGCTGTGCTCACTTCATTTTCCAAGAAGCCCATTTCTAAATGGTTTTGATCTGAGATGTCTATAATAATATGTATTCTTTCCACTTGAAAAAAAGAATCTGTTGTAGACTTGAGAAGAATATTACCTCTATAACCCATTGTGTACAATAAGAATTTGCTGACTTGATGGCTGTCATGGGACCATGTTGAAAGGAACCTTGGAATATTGAATTTTTTTTTTTAAGACAGAGCCTCAAGCTGTCACCCTGTGTAGAGTGCTGTGACATCACAGCTCACAGCAACCTTCAACTCCTGGGCTCAAGCGATTCTCCTGCCTCCACCTCCCAAGTAGCTGGGATTACAGGTGTCTAC
>CAUYON010161815.1:10000-28702 GCA_963573935.1 Arctocebus calabarensis | reverse complement strand
GTTTACATGGATGGAGCCGGAACATATTCTTCTTAGCAAAGTATCTCAAGAATGGAAGAAAAAGTATCCAATGTACTTAGTCTTACTGTGAAACCAATTTATAGCTTTCATATGAAAGCTATAACCCAATTATAGCTCAAGAATATGGGGAAAGGGGAGAGAGAGGGGAGAGAAGAGGTGGAGGGAGGGTGATTGGTGAGTCCACACCCACGGTACATCTTGGAAGGGTACAGGTGAAACTTACTAAACGTAGAATATAAATGTCTGAACACACAATAACTAAGAAAATGCCGTGAAGGCTATGCTAACCAGTTTGATGAAAATATTATAAATTGTATATTAAACCAGCACATTGTACCCCATGATTGTATTAATGTACACATCTATGATTTAATAAAAAAAAAGAAAAATAATTTCCCACATCTGGGGCAAGATTCTCACCCCTTCATCAAGACGCTGCTCTTCTCCTACCCCTGCTTTCCAGACATCCTCTGTGCCAAGCCTCAGGACCCCACAGAACTTGACTCCCTCCCCAGTACCTTAGGCCTGAGACAATTGCCCTGCCCTGCCTGATAAATTACACGTGGCACAGAGTCCACCCCGACTCCCACCTCAAATCTGGGACTGCTGGGTGGTATGCTTTGAGCACGTACCTGTACCGCGACACTGTGTAGCTCTGGAGCCTCCAGAGATTCTGAAACTTCTTTTCTCCCCCTCTTGGAACCTGGCCACCCTCTAAAGGGTGAAAAACATGTGGAGGCAGAGAGGCCCCAGCATCCCAGTGCTCTGCATGTAAGTGAGGCCATCCCACACCAGCCAGACCAAGCTCACCCACTAACTGACTATAAACACAGAAATGAGTCTAGCAGAGAAAAACCATCCCAGCTGAGCCCCGCCCACGGGCTCAACCACAGGCCCTGAAATGCCTGGCTATGCCCATTAGCTGCTGCTCCTAGGGGCCCTCCAACTCCCCCTTGCAAGCTGCTGCTCTCCAACACCAGGCTGGAGCTGCAAAAAAAAAAAAAAACTCTGGATGCAACAGAGTTGCCTGGACTCACAGCAAGAGGTTTGCAAACATAAACTTCTGGGAGACTGAGGCCTAGATGTGGTAGCCTACTTCCCACACATTCTGGGCAGAAGCAAGTTGGGCTCAACAACCACAGAGGAACCAACTACTCTGGCCTCTTTTCTCTGAGTCCAGCCTGTGAAGTGGTCATCGACCTTTAAATCTAGTGTCCCCTGCCACAGCCCCTCAGAAATGAATCATCTCATCAAAGAACCCTCTCTTAGCAACCTGACACAAGCCTGCAATATCTCAGTAGACAATTCCCACCCCAACGCAGAACAGCCAGAAGAAATGTCGGCAAATTAATCAACAGAGAAGGCCAGTTAAAGCAAGGAATTAGCATTTATTATAATCACTATCATTAGTATAATTAGCACATATCATAATATAGAAAATATTTACCAACATGTATATATTTTCACATATATATACACACACACACAAACATATAAAAGGGTACCAAAAAAATGTATACACATTTTAATAAGGGAAAAAACTGCATTAAAATTGTAATATTCAAACACCTTTTAATTTCTGTAATTACAAGAACTAGAAAATGCAATATTTTATATAATAAACATTATCAATGTGCAGTGAGAGTATTACATTTTTAATACAATTTTTTTCCTTTCTTAATATGTGTATCCACATGCTTGGCACCCTCTGTATATGCAACTTTCTTGTTTTGTATTAGTTGATCTTACTCTGTTTGGCCACATTCGAACCCTCCCAACCCATCCTCTTGTATTAAGGACATGCCAATATGCCACAGGCTCAATTCCAGATCAAGTTCTCAATTCGTTGTAAAGATTCTATGCAAGTCTCCCCAGGTTATAGCCACAGCCTAGATTTTTGCAACTTCCCTCAGTATTTTAGAGTACTATCTCTCTAGACCAGAGATTTTCATCTGATGTGCCATGGCACACTGGTGTGTCCTGAGAGGATCTTAGGTGTGCCATTGAAATTAAGTTCATTAATTCAATTGTCTTCAAAAGAGGTTCAAAACACAGTAAGTATATTCTTTGCTTTGCTCTTTTTATCATCAGTCAATTATGTTGATATAATCAATCAATTATGTTGATTTATGATCAACATAATTGAAGTGTGCCATGGAGGTTTAACTATGCCGTGAGATTTAAAAAAAAAAAAAAAAAGGCTGAAAAACACCGCCCCAGACTATGAACATTTTTCTCTCAATGTCATGGTCACGCCCTTCTCATCCTAAGACTCCTCCCTCAGTCCACTTCTTCCTCCCACCCCTGCCTTCTCTCTCTGCTCCTGTAAACAGCCAGATTTCTGACATCTTCCCCATCACCTCCGCTTCCTAAACAACCACTCACTGGTCCACTTGTACTTACAGAAACACACATCCCAGTGAATAACTGAGCAGAGTCATTGTGGGTAAGAGCTGTGTTACAATGTCCAAGCAATGTCTTCCCCATCGCCTCCCCTTCCTCACTAACCTCTTGCTGGTCCACTTGTACTTACAGAAACACACGTCCCAGTGGATAATTGAGCAGAGTCACTGTCGGTAAGAGATATGTTACATTAATTACAATGTCCGCACGATTGTAAGCCTGCATGAGAAATGATTTAAAGAAGTTAAAACTTACTGCTCACCTGGATCACAGTTAAAATAGCCCAAACGGGAATACACAGCACTTCCTGTGAAAAGTTAAAGCTTGGGGCAATTAAAAGAAAATTTGTGCCACCAGCAGGAAACTCCCATTCAAATCCTCCTTCTTCACTCACTAGTTGTATCATTCTGTCTCTAGTCAATCTGCACAATAAAAATAAGGATTCACCATGCAGGGAAAGTAGTTCTCAGAATAAAGTGAGAAAACAAATTTAACCAGTAAGCGCTACACACGCAGAACTAACTATAAAGGGGATGCGTTCCGCAGGGGGAAACGCAGCACGGGTTGACTGCCGGCCGGGGCCTGGTTTTGCGCTCCTTAGTCCGACTACTGCTTTCTCTTGTAAGGTTCAGGCTGATTCTTCAGCCTGGGAGAGTGATGCTGACCTGACAGGGATCCAGGGAAAAACAGTGAGTGTTCAGAAGGAAAATTTAGTTCATCCTGAGAGGCAGGTGGGAGGCGTTTCCCTCGGGGCTTAATTTTAAGTATAGAAACCCAACCTTAAGTCAAGCAAAGAAGCAGATATATTAGGACCCACACTAAGAAATGTGGGAGAAAGAACAGCTCTCTCTTCGTGCAGCTCTCAGCATCAGCTTTGGTGTTTGGGTCTTTCCTGAGACGGGCTCCGCTTGTTGCAAGCTGTGTGGCCCCTCTGCTCAGACCCCAAGGATAAGAGAGGGACTGTCCAGCTGTGGCGTCCCACCAACCGCAGACCAGATCTCTCACCCAGACGAGCGAGGGACCCGGCAAATCAGTGCGCGAGTCCTTGGAGGTGAGGTAATCTCATTGGCTGGCCGAGAAGACGAGGTAATCTGATTGTCTAGACCAAGAAAATGGGATAATTTGATTGGCCAGCCCAAGAGGATGGCGTAATCTTATTGGCCAGCCCAACAGGATGGATAATCTTATTGGCCAGGACACAGAAGGGAAAGCCAGGGTCGGGCTTTAGACCCAGTTCATAATCACGCCGCTGGAGCGAGGCTTCCGAGGGTCTGCTCTGCTGGGCCGTCTGCCTTCCGTGACTCGGGGGACCACACGCCTTACACCAGGTGTAAAGAAGAGGTGGACCTCGAAGAGTTTCAGCCCCATGAGTTGTCGTTTAATATAGTTCCATGTGCAGACAGAGAGGATGCTAAGAACGCCACATACTCCTGATAAACTCCAGGTCTTGTAGAGTTTAACAAAAACCTGGAAGAAAGATCTTTCTTTCAACCTGACCTCTGATCAGACACAAATGACAGTGACCAGACACAACTGTTCCACAGAGACAGACCTCTCTCTGGGGACTTGTGTGTCTCACCCCTGCTCAGCCTGCACCCGGGCTCAGGGGAGACAGACCTCCCTCCCTTAGCTGCCAGTCCTGCTAAGAAGTAAGCTCCTCCCAGCCTGGGGACAACTTAAAATCCTGTGTATTTATGCTTTTATATTAAAAAAAAAAGTTTCTGTTTTGAAACCCGATCTACCAAAAATAAAATAAAATAAGCACTTGAATTTTCACATTAAAAAAGTTCTGTTTGTTTGAACAACAAATATCATCCTATGCAGTTGAGCAATGTTTTCCACCTAATCTTTGTCATCCAACATCCGGAAATCTTAAGGTCTGTTTAAATTAAGAATAAACTTGAAGGTAGAACTTATTTTTATCTCTCAGAAGCATGATAAAAGCTAGTCCAGTCTAAAACTCTTATCCCTCAGTATCTATGTAGGCCAAGGGTTGAAAACTGCTTAAAAAATAGGATGCCTCCAAAGATACTTTCCAATCCCCTAAACAATCTCCTTGGTACAAAGACAGCAGCTGCATTGGGGGGACTCAGAAACACACAGACCCCAAGCCTCAGGGAGAAGTCAAGGTACCTCTTCTTATACCCCTTGGGCATAAGAGAGGCTGCCAAGAAGTGTGGCCCAGGATGGCTGAGTGGTCGCCTGTGGTCAAGCGGCACCTTGTAATTCCATTAGGGTGTTAGATTCAAATGCAGAATTAGCTGTTGCCTACGCAGAATTATGTTAAACACAGGCCAGACTGAAAATCAATATTCTGCTTAAGTAACTGGCCCTCCAGTAATTTAATGAAGCTAAATTGCATTACACCGTGGCAAGGTGGAGGGGCCATTCTGTCTCAGCCCTTCCATTACGCAGGGGCTGTGCAGCTCTGGGCCTAAAGAGAAATTAAACACATACTCATTTCTTTTTTATCCTGAAGTTGGAACTGTGCTTTTCTACACTAGATTACTTGTCTGCTTCTTTAATTTAAAACTAGAGTAAATAATTTGCAGTCCCACAATTAGGAAAGAATTAGAGACTCATGATAAGAAAGGGGGACTATGGATAGAATATTGGAAAACAATGCTTTTCTTAAGTCCACACACACACACACACACACACACACAAAATAAAAACCTGAGAGGAGTGAGTGGGAAAGAGGAACATCATTGTAAGTTGTAACATATATTAAAATTTAATTGTGAAGGCTTCAAATCAGCACAGTCATTGATCAGAGTCACACCTGACTCAGGACCATGAGGCCAATGTGGAGAAAATCTTCTTTAAAATGTAAGGACATAAATACGTTCAGAGTAAGACATGAAAAGAGCATCACATACTTTGGTCATTTGTGTAATTTATAATTTGCTTTGTGGTTGTTTTTCTTCTTTCCTTTGGTCTTGATATATGTGTGGGAGGCGTGGGTTTGTTGTGCGTGCGTGCGAGCGCCCCCACGCCCATGAATACCTTATGACAACCGTAAGTTGACCATAAGACCGTAAGTTTCCATAGCCCTAAACCCTTTAATAGAACACCTGAAATGGGCACCTTCTCATTTAGGATTCCACTACAAGAACTTGAGGCTCTACACACAGTGGGGTGCGCTCATTATGACACTCTCGCCACAGAAGTTTGCGCTAAATATGATTGACAATAGAAAAGGAGCACCGTTGTACCGCTTCCAAGTTATCCGCAACTCATTTATTTATTATTCAGCTGCGAACTTCATCTCTATGCAACACTTCACAGACTTATGTCCCAAACTCCAAATTAAAATGACAATAATTGCAAGTTGCTTAAGATGGGATAATGTGAAGAACAGAAATCTTTCCTCTACAGATGCCAATTTAGATGTTCTGAGACCCTATAAGACTTATTAACCACTTGGTGGCTTTCTCAAGAAATGCCAGTCACATATGAAACACGGATGTATTAGCTAACTGGCATTTATCATCTTCCTTCTGGCTCTTCCTCTTTTTCTTAACCTCTCAGTTTGGAAAGGACACAGGATATCAACAAAAAGAGTCAAATTGCAAATGATTCTTGAAAAACAGTAATACCTTGAGTTCCAAACTTTTAAATGCCTGCTTTTCTTTGGTTTTCCACTACTGATTAAAGCAAGGTCAAGTTCAACTGGAATGTCTTCTGAAACCCAATGACTGTTACAGAATTAAAGTTACTTATGTTCTCAATTCAAAGGTAACCACATCTTAATTTCTTATTTAAACATCTTGGTTCTAGAAAAATTAGGAGTCTGCACACTGATACCCAATGACAACTTAGGTATTTCTCACTAATGAGCTGAAAAATACAGTTTGCAACCAATGTTCTACTCACTCCTGGGAATAGTAAGGTCTGTACAGTAAGTGAGACTTTTTTTAAAAAAAAAAACTTCATAGTTCTACTTTGAAAACATATTATATTTTGTGTCACTGGATGATAACATGAGCATCAGACATATTTACTGCCAAGATGAGATTTTTCAGGGTTGGTAAGCATTAATTTTATAAACCCAACAAGCACCACAAATCTCATCATAAAAGACTAACACTTCTAGCTGGTAACACAATAAAGATTACCTTCACCTTTATATTTAAGCATCTTCAGAAGTGTTTTAATTCTTCGAGTAACAATCTTCACAGCTCAAACATTAAGCCTTCTTCCTAACTTATACCATTTTTAAGTGACAAAGCATATGGTCTTTTTGATAGTTAAAATAGTCACAGAAGTTAAGAATATGACTTTAACAGCGTTAGTCAGCGAAGTGGTTAAGGATTTTAACATATAAATGGTAATAATTAGGCTATTCTACCATGGAAAAATGGGAATATTTGTTTGGCAAAACTGGATAATATCGTTTCTCTTTATTTTGCCTCCAGAATAATAAGGGTGATGGTGCATTCTTAAAGCCTTTTTCAAACGCAGAAGAGATGGAAGCAATTTAGTGGAAACAAAAAGCCAGAAGATAAAGAAAAATCTTTGCCAAATTCTTTACTTCTGTGAACTTTTCAAGTGGAAACTTTTGTCATTCTACTTAATAACACCAGTTGACCATTAGAATAATTTCATTTAAGTGACATATTCTGAAACATAAGCATGGATATCAAATCCTGAAAAAAATCTAAATGATTCACCTACATTAAAAGGTCTAATGCCACAACTCGCAGGAAGATTTCAAGTGCAACAACAATTATGTATAAGTACTTGTTGGTTTTGACAGGTAAAGGAAGAAACGAAACTCTCCCCACTAAATGTGAGCCTCACTTTTTCTCAGGCTGTTTCTGAGAGTTAATCAGGCAAATTGCTTTGGAAAGAGATGCTTCCAAATCCCCTCATTCAGAAATTCTATTTTGTTGGCATCTCCCCTCCACCAAACAGTCATATATACAAGGTAAGCTTCCTACAGAGAGATACTCAATATGACATTGTACCTAAGACCAAAGAGAAAACTCCAAAATATTTCATAAAAAAGAATCAGCTTAGTCAATTGTGAAGTCCATTTGCAGGAGCATTCACTATTGATAAAGGATGGTCATGAAGATTGTTTATGCAAAATAGGGAAAGGATAATCACAAAACATCAAGTGAGGAAAGTCAGCACACAAAATCATACATATAGAATCTTGCCAATATATGAAAAATACAGAGGGGGCCAAAGACGTATACACGTTTTAGTTAAGGAAGAAACTATTAAAGTTTTAATACTCAAGTCACACTTGACTTCTGCAATTACAAGAGATACAAGATGCAATATGCAACAGAATAAACATTATCAGTATATACTGAGTATTATGATTTGAATAGTTTTTTCCTTCCTTAAAATGTGCATATATTTATAGGCACCCTCTGTATTGATAAAAATGGCTCACGAACTAAAATGGTAAAGAAAGGGGATGAGTTTACGGCCAGTACATTTAAAATAATTTTCTACCTTTTTCAGAAGTTCTGTGACAGGCGCCTGTTACTCTCATAATAGTTTTCTAAGCCATTTTTTGATGTAGCAGAGAAGGAAAACAGCTCTGTCAGCACCAATGCTGTCGTGCTGGCCACAGATGCTCCTTGCATGTTCATTAGCAGGGTCTGCAGCAGAGGCCCCTGGGCTGGAAAGTGCTGCCTCGGTTTAACTCTCTGTTGTTACTGGAGAGGAAACTGAGGCACAGGGTGATGTCACGCCTTTGCTTTCACAGGCATCATATCCAAGTGTTTCCGGGCTCCGGAATGCTTGCTCAGTCCCCTGAGAGAAAGAAACATCCCCCCCACCCCCGGCTGCTCTGTGTCACTATATGATGGCCCTGTCATCAGTCACCAACACGAGAGACCCCCAGGCTCCAGCATCTCTCTCCCTAAACTGCGGCCTTACACTCCTGTCTGTGCTGCCCCCAATGTCTGCCCTTCTCCAGATTGGAAACTTTATGGAGTATGACAAATTTTCAGCAAAAGTTACTGCATGTGGGTGTGAGACCAACAGGGGTGACCCAGTCTAGGACTGTCCTGCAGGAGTCCCCAGCCTGCGGGTATAGACAAGGGGGAATGAATGACCCCCATAACCTACCCCAGCCCTGGAGGAGGAGTTCAAGTGAGCCTAGACAGGTGGGGGCCACGGGGGCTCAGCCTCCTGCCGTGATGCAGAAAGAGTCCTCCTCTCGGAGGACAGCAAACATTTGCTTGAAAGCGGTTTTTGCCATTTACAAATTCTGTGTCTGTGAAAAAGTCACCAGGAATCCCCATTTTCATAGAAAGTAATAATAGATGTTTCTTCAGAAAGTTCTGGGGAGAAATGCTTTGGATAAAAAGGCAATGGCCCAGAGGTGGTCTCACTGCAGATCCCCATGCAGGACCCCTCAGGTCTTTGCTGGGGGTTTCAACCTTCAAGAAAAACTGCTGCCTTTTTCCATACAGAACTTGGGGCTCTGTTTTACAATTTATGTCACTGAGTTCATATACTATCACATTTCACGTTCTATCAAATTTCATAGAGTTAACAAAAAAATGTTTTTGGACATCTGGATGTTATGCTATAAAGTGTGTGGGTCACGGGTATGTTCTAACCTGGGGGCGGGGAGGGGTCACACCCCCTGGCCCCTGGCCCCTCCTCCAGGGTGCAAGGCGGCCATGAGGCTCTTGTGAATTCCTCTCGCACAGAAATCGCTTTGTGAAAGCACCGCGGGTTTTTAAATGTATGGATTCCCCTCCTCGGGTAATGGAATGTTAAGTACACAGGCTGCTCCTTCATCAGAGGGAAGGCCTGATATGTCCCAAAGTAACGGGCCCTTAAAAATACAGATCCATGGAAATGTGTGTAGTAACTTATATACCTTTCATTGTCCGTCTGATAACATCGTAAGTGCTCATCTCCTGGATTTTTCGTTAAAATCCTAGTTGAAAAGATAAGTGTTTTTCACAAAGGTCTTGCCTGGCAGATAAGCTTGCTTCACAGTCACACTGTGGGAACCACTTCCCAGCCCCCTTCTGTGTAGGCGTCCCTTGGGTTTCTCACTGGGACGCCTTGAGCCAGCCCAGCTGGGCGAATTAACATCTCTCCAGTAACTCAAACCAGCGATGACTTCATCTCAAAAATTTCCAAGTAGCACAGGTCAGAGCACCAGTGTGGACGAAAGTAATGGGGTTTCCAGGGAAGTTCAACGGTGGTGGTGAAGTTGTAAGCCAAGTGCAACTGGGGTGAGACCTGGGGGGAATATCTGAAAAACTACAATTTCTGGCAGATCTTCCTGGGACATAGAATCCTTCCTGGTACGCTGGTATTTTTGTCCAATTACAGCTGAACACATGGGCAGATGGAACTGGTCCAGACTGTGCCCACCCCGGAAACACACAATGTGGTCACAAGGCTTTCACAGAAGCACAAAGAAAGGGAAAAAAGAGTAAAATATATGATTTAAAGTATATATGTTAAATAACACTATTCCTTAAACGAACTAAACTAAGGGCATTTTTAGTATTTATGTATTCAATAAAATCTATCTTCTAAATAGCGAAAAAACATATCATTTTCCCCTATTATTAAAAGCAAAATAGGTGTTTTCCTCTAATTTTCGTAAGTTTCTGCTGACATGTCTTTTAAAGAAATATACTGACGCATGAAATGAAAGAATTTCAAGATGCATATGAAAGGAACTGTCCCGAAGCTATTAAATTTTGTGCATAATATTCGATTCAAGGTGATCAGAGGAGGATGGTGTGGAGTCGACCAAAGGCAGTGAGGAAGCAGACGGAAAAGGGCCCCCCAGGAGGGCTGACCAGGGCGGCCAGCGGCTCTGCTTTTGTTTTGTATGTTCTTAGCTTCCTGATGAACATTGGGGATTAGCAATTACTTCCTATTCATCCTTAGGAAAATAAATTTATTTGGCAATGCCTAACAAGCTACATGGCACAACCAGGAAAATGCAATAGTCCCCAGATCTGAATGGAGCTGCAGTCATCACTTGGTATTTATCCAGTCAGCAGAAACCCTGCTGGAGCTAGCATAGGCCTTTGGTCCAAAAAGACTCCAGGGTCCCAGCGAGCATCTGCAGACGTGCCCGGACCACCAGCACGGCAGCGGCTGGCTGTGCACAGCCCGGGACAGAGCCCCGGACCAGACCGCTCTTCCCTTCCCTGCTTTCTCCTGGCTTTGCCCCTCTGTTGTTCCAATGAGGAAATGGGTCTCATTAGAATCTTTCCTCCCATTCTTCTCCTTGTCGATGATAATGAGATAAAGCACATAAATCAAGACTCGCCTTCCAGAGAGAAGGATTAGGCTCAATCCCTCATTCCAGGGTTTTCTATAATGAAAGATAGAGTTAAGCCTTTGAGTTACATCATTACAAAACAAACATGAAATTTGAAAAAGGTGGATTCAGTCTTTCCATTTGTAAATTCTTTTGATTCGGTTGAAGACGGTAATAGGTCTTGCTTTGGACCTCACTGGACAAGGAAAAGGAAAAGAATTCCAATTTTTCTTAGTATATTTTAAAATCTAAAGCATAAATCCTTTGTGTGTGCTAAAAACAGAAGTTATATTTTGAGAGAATGAATTTTGTTATAAATCAGCTATGCAAATAAACAAAGAATATCATGGCTTTTAATTTATTATAGAACTGAGGGATTTACACACTTGGGCATTTTCTTTAAGGAAAGGAACTCAAGCACTGTGGTTTATGTCAATAAACAATGCACTGTGCCAGGCGTGGTTTGGAGAGAGCTCTCTGGCTTTCTAGAGCACCAAGGAGGTAAGCAAGTCACACCTGCTCATCTAAATAGGAGCCTCCTGGGAAGGATGTGCTCAGAAAGTGCCCTCCCGGCAGCAGGACGAAGGCCATGTCCAGGGGACACTTCCAGAACCCCAGCAATGCACCCTGGGGGTAGCTATGGCCCCTGCAGAAGCCCAGATTTCTCCAGCCCTCTTATCTCCCCACAGAGCCTGCTCCCTCTGGCCCTGGTGGTGCAAGACTCTGACAGAGCCGTAGGGACCTGAAGGCAGGGAGAATAGGTTTCCTTGGCTCTGCCCAAATCTACCATGGATGGTCCCCTCAAGATAGAGTGAGGCGCAGGGACCACAAAAATCCCAGGGGACACATGGCTTGTCCAGTCTCCAAGGCAGCTATAGAAAGCAGAGCCGGGCAGCCGGAACAGTCCCTCCTCAGAGCCCACCCAGGAGCCCCCAGGGCCAGCACCTGCTAGACTGCCGTCCTCAACAAGCCCCACAAGTTGGGCCCACTGGACAGCCGCACAGTCAAGACCAAACTGTGCAGCCAAGCTGACCAGCTGACGGCCGCCAGAAGGGCATTAAAAAATTAGAGCAAACATCTGGTACATTTTTGGAACACAAAACTTTATCCTATCTTTAATCAAAACCACATTAAAAAAATATTTGTTCTTGGGCGTCTCACCCTCCTTGTTCCAGCTACGAGTCAGGAGAGGAAGCCTGGCCTTGGGGGAACCTCCTCCGTGGCTCCCCCTCCCTGGACGCATTCCTCTCCCCTTCCCTTGCTGTCACCGATGGCACTCCAGAGACTGTCAGCCCGGGCCAGCACCGCAGCTCTCTGCACCCCAACTCTCTCCAAGCCCTACTTCTCCACCCAGCCTTCCTGTGCAAGAGGCAGGTGTCTCTGGTGGGGACACCCACTGGCCGGCTGTGTGTGGCAGCCCCATACCCCACTAAGGACTGGGGTGGCTTCCTGTCACTGGGGTGTGGTGCCAGGGGGAGGCAGTCAGCCTTGGTGCCTGGCCTCCTCAGAAGGGCCCAGGGTGGACATCCAGTCCAGTGGGCCAGCTGCTGGCTTCCAGGAGCAGGAGGTGGGACCCTCCTGCCAGCAGGCTCAGCACAAGACTCAGAGTGGGTGGGATGAGATGTGGCTCTGTAGAGAGCAGAGAGGGAAGGAACTAGAAACAACCACTTAGCATCTATTCAGAGCCTGGGAGCATTTGTGGAAGTCATCCCCATTACTGTAGAGAAGATGCAAATTTGGTGAAATATTCAGCTGGATGGCTGTAGGCTATTTCCCTGAGTACCTGATTCCTACCAGGAGCGAAGGTAGGCCAAGTTCACGTTGCTCAGAGGTACCCCCTAACCAAACTCCACCAGGTGCCGCAGCAGAAGATTTGTTATCTCAGGAAGATAGTTCATCCAATGACGCCAAAAAAAAAAAAAAAAAGAGCCCAGAGTCCTTAGGGCGGGTTCCAGGGGAGCCGAGCAGCAGGGCCACCGGTACAGCATACAGAAGGCGGTGCCCACCTCCCTCCACGCTGCTTCCTTGGCGAAGCGACTCACGTCACTGCAGAATGAAAGGCAATTAAGGCAAAGATATTTTTCCAGCACTGTTTTAAGTTCCACATCAAATATTCTTTCAGACATTCAAGAATCCACTTATCTCCAAATGAAGGGCATCAGCTCGCTATTGATTTCTGCATGAATCTGCTCTTACAGAGAGCTGCCGAGCAACCCCGGTAGGTGCTGTGCGGGCTCCCGGCCCTCAGATCGCAGCCTTGCCAGCGACTTCACACAAAGGCAAAATCCATTCCGGTTCCTCAGGCTTTCCTGACCTCTCACCCCCGTTGCAGTTGGCAAAAGTTTGGGGACAAATTAACATAATGGCTAAGCATGGCGGTAGATTTAATGCAGAAAATTATTCTTCATGCCCGCACCATAGCGAGGTCTTTTAAGTGACGCAGTTACAATGTGCCTAAAACGCTACAGCCTATAAAGCAGATATTTCACCAATTTGCTAAGTATAAATTATATCTTAAAACCCCAGACCTCTAGGATCAGGGCATAAAGTGGCCATTCAGTCAAGTGCTTTGGGCAGGGCGATACAAGATGTCTATAAAATATTTTACTGGGTTTTCATGTATAGTGAACTTGAGACAAGTTTAATGGGAAAACAAAAATGTATAGAGATTACAAGCCGTCACTTGAGTCCTGTTTTAATACTCTGAGCATGCTGGCCTTTTTGTTGTCTTTTTCTTCTTTTCAAATGACTGATGAAGAAGGAACTTGGAATCATGGAAGGTAGCTTTCACACGAAGTAGTTGATTGGCTTATAACTTGGTACGAAACTGAACTTGAAGTGGCCTCTGTTTATGTGTGTGCGTGTGTGTGTGTTTCATAACAAGGAGAGCATGAAGCTGGGAAAGGGGAGAGCGCTGTTCGGATCCAGCTGTATTTCTGCACCCTGTATTTAGTTTTCTTTCTTTTCCCCCTCAGAGGATGGAAAGGGTCTTGTACTTTTCAAAATACTGTGAAAAACATTTCTACAAATTGCTTTGCTTGTCTGCCTGTGTACGTTAAGAAGCACAAAGTAGGCGAGGGGTCCCTTCATCACAAATGCTTTTTTTTTTTTTTTATTTTCTGTAACAACTTAAAAGCTACTGTTATGACAAGAAGTCTGGTAGTTCACGCTTTCATTTATAATTTAACCACAGCCTATAGAACATAATCCAAAAAATATGGGGCATGATTAGTCTAAAAAAATCAAATGTAGCAGAGGCTTTTCGAATACTCTAAGAACAAAACAAAACCAAAAAAAAAGGAGAGGGGAAGAAAACATTCCAGGCATCTGAATATACGTGGTATTTCTTTAATACTTCATTTTAAACTACCTAATTGTGTTTTTAAGCTTCGGTTCCTGTAATTTTGCAAGACGAGGCATTCCAGTGAGGAAACATATGGTGAGGGATTTTTAAACCACATAGCGAGAGTGCATCATAGACTTATCTGCTGTTTTAGTGTCACGAAAATCCACCACTGAATTTATCCAGTCACCCATTAAAGAAAGAAAAGAATTAAAGGAAAAGGAGGTTTTAAATCCTCTAATGCCACAAGCACGAGTGAAATATGGTATCAAGTTCAAGGAAGAATGGTGGTGAAGCTTCATGACTTCTTACGAGAGCTGCCAGTAGCAATTGGAAATTTGCAGGCTGAGGAGGCATTTCGGGATCACGGCAGACAGCCGGTGTCTCAGAGCAACCAGCCGGTTCTAACCTACGCACCTTCCACCGCTCAGCTTCCCACGATGCCCTGGTCGGAATGATCAGTTATAACTTTGTTCCTAGATAGGTCAACAGGCAAAAAGATGGGCAAAGGGATCTCTATTGATAGATAGATAGGAATGGATGAATAATCAGGATTTTTGCTTTTATTTTTTAAGGCCCTTTGTAACTATCACTTAAAAATAGTTGCCTCTACATAAATAGATAACTGTCAAGTGATAGTATTTTGGGGGGGGCGATACTGAATCAGCAATCTGCGTAGGCATGGAGGTGCCAATAGAAAGCTCTGACATGGCAAACTGGAGCATCCCAAGTAAGACGTAGAAAGGGATTCCTAACACTGTCAACTAACGTTTGCTTGACAAATACCTATTCAGCTCCACACACACGAGGAATGTGTACGTGTACGCGTGTGTGTGCATGTGGGTGTGGGGGGAGGGTGTGAGTCCCCTGGGTACACAGCACTCGGCAGACTTTAGGTGGGGAGGTGGGGACAGAGGCACGGAGACATGAAGCCATGTATATCATTATTCAAATTACAGTCAGAGTCATCCTCAAATTGCACTGGTGTCTCTTATCAGAAATTGTTTCCTATACTATAATATGCTGCCATAAGTGGACATTAATTAATGCTAAATTACAATGGAATTACATATTATATCCACATGAATACGGAATGACTCCGTTATGAATAATATTATTACAGTAAATATTAAAAGACCTGCAAGTGGTTTGTCACTAATTACAAAGTGTTGACAGCTATATATGACCTTAAGCTAATATAAACTTTCAAATGTAACAGCCACACAGTGAATCTGTGATTAATGCTGATTCAAAATTGTGGCCGGAGCGAAGCTGAAACCCAGGCCACCGCTCCTTCTAGAAGTCTGATTTATTCGTGCGACACAGGCGTCTCCTGGCTCGGAATCCCGTTCCAACTCGGTTCTCTCAGCACAAACGTGTGGGGCTCCTCCGCTCAGCTAACAATTTAAAAAATCCACGCACCACTTCGCCCAAGTCTCTGCTTCTGGTGGGTGGTCATTTTGTCTTAGGAGGGAAAATCCTTAACACTTTCCACTTAAAAGATTTCAAAATACCCCCGGTGGCATTCTTTCTTTTCTTTTTTCTTTCTTTCTTTTTTTTTCTCAAGGTGAAAGAGAGTGAGAACAGTATAAGGTGTTAATCTTGATAATTAGGGCACAAAAGCAATTAGAGGTCTAAAAACCTTACGGCACCAAAAGTGATTTTTTTGTTTATTTGCTTACCTTATTAAGTTAAATATCTGTCTGAATGAATCGCTAATGAATGTAAAGAAGGCCCAATGGCAGTGGGCTTAATGAACAGCCGTGTCAGTTGCATTTTACAGGGTCCCAAATCATCGAAGATTGCAGGCCAACTTGCTGTTCAAAATTACTTTTCTGCCCAATTTTCTGTTTGCAAAGCAGTAAATTATTTACATTTATTGTGCTTATTTAAGCACTTAAATGACTATGAATGGAGTACAGGCACATTTAAAAAATATAGAACCATTATACAACTCTACTGCTAGAAATTCCTGTTATTTTCCCCTGAAGACTGCTTCCTCTACTTTTCTAATCTCTCTTTTACAACAATTCATGAAAAAGGCCATTATTACATTGAACATGTTTTAATAAGTTATTTATTATTTAACATACTTTAAGAGGCAGTGCCACAGAAGTTACATTACACACACCAAGAACAGTCTCTTTCATACTTGTCCAGTTGCCTAAACCTCAGTGCTTAAGTTTCCGGAATAAAACTATGCTATCTTTCATTAGAAACAAATAAACTGTGCTTTCCACCATTACTCACATCATAAACATTGATATTTAAAGAGATCTATTATACTAATTATCGTCTTTAGAAATTATCATTTAATATATTTGCTTTCTTTAATAGATATTAATTTGAAATCAGTGACCACAGTTTTTTTTTCCTCTCAATGGGCAGCTGCTCTCACACACGAAACCACTGTCTTAACTTGTGCTTAAATGCGGGGGACAGGGCTGGGGGGGTACCCAGCACGCAGGAGGGGCTCCCAGATGGGCTCCTCACACACTCACAAAGTACTCGGCCACTTCACTGGGCAGCCAATTGACCGCCAAACCGAGAGACCATCCAGATCCATCACAGTGAGTTTAAGAGCACATAATAAAAAACACGAAAAGGGAATGATGGATAGACAGACAGGAAAAGCAGATAGATGGCAGGACAAGCAAAGTGGGGGGAGGAAAGAAAGAACCGTGGCGAGAAAGAGAGAGACTGAGAGTCGTGGTGATTTTCCTTGCTAGCTCGTGATCAGATTCAAGCGTTTCCCTTCAAACCTTTCAGATTATTGCAGCAAAAACTTTCCTATATTTTCAAATACAGACAGACGCTCCATACCAAGTTTCTCTGTGGACCGCATGAATTTACATGCATAATACAGTCTGCGTGTTCTCTCTCTAGCTCTCTCTCTGTAGCTCATTTCCTAAGTAGCAAGAAACGGTGGTGTTTTTTCAAAAGTAATTTCAAAGAGTGAGTGTGTGTGTGAGACACAGGGAGGGAGAGAGCCGCCATATTTATTATTCAGACTTAACTATTTGAGTGTATTTTCCCAAATGATACCAGGGGCAGCTAACAGCCACTGTTAGAGAGCGCTGTGCTGTTCACAAGAGATTATAACTGGAGTAAACAGTACAGTCGCAGTAATGATCTAATTAAAAGAATCAGACATACTTAAAAGAGTCCCTTCTTTTGGTAGGGAAGGGGTGGGGGGAGAAAAATCAATGGTGCAATCCATAGTCCGGAGTGGGGAGAAGCATTTTACTGTGATCAAACGCAGTCCATCTAGTACATATCTGAAGTCCTCTGGTCTTTGTTACTTAATGTGGTGCAGGAGATCAAAGATGCGTACAGTATGTGTTCCCGGGTTCCAGCTGAGTCGCTGTCATATGTTAAGCTTTTTTTTTAAGTTGGCTGTAATTCCACCTTACTCCAAGAGAACAGTATCTCCAGGAAACTAAGCATTTCCCCCAACCTGGCAGGCGGCTTGCTTAGGGTTTTCGCGCAGCAGCCTAAATGCAAACCTGAAGCGCCTCTGTGCGTGCAGGCTTGCTCAACACCCAGCCCACCCCAGGGAACGCGGGTGTCCCGCGTGCGTGTGCGCTGCGGGCGGAGAAAAAGCAAGTGCGAGCACCAATGTTTACGTGAGCACCGTGCATGCCACCTTACGTGGGGAGGACGTTATTTTTCCGCAGCTGCTTTCTTCTTTGCCTACCTCCCGGCGCTGGAAGTGGGGCCTGCAGCCCGGGTTTGCAATGTGGTCCGACAGAAATGCGGCGGCCAGGACGCCATCCTGCGCGCACGGGCGGGAGTCTCGGCGGCGCAGACGCCATCCCCCCGGAGGCCACAGGGGGGAGCTGTGGCTCTGCTCAGGGCGGCCGGAGCCGGCAGGGGGAGGCGAGGGCGGAAAATATACTGTAGCAAGCGGCGGTGCAAGGGGAAAGGTAGGTTTTATAAGTTCCTGAATTTTATGACTGTGCTGCAACAGCGGAATGTCCACTCAATCTGCTGCGAAGTTAGCACAGAAAACATGCACTGGGCATATTAAGTACAGGATGAAATGGCGCAGTGAATATTTATTAGCAAAAATATAGGTTCTCAAAAACAGAAATAAAACAGGGTAATAGATGAAGGGAAGAATAGATTTAACACTGAAATAAATATCAAAGGTGCAAAGAAAAGGCAAAATATAGTGTTCAAACAAAGCTGTGAATTGGGTCCAGATTTAATGCTCCCCTAGGGAAGAAAAGGTTGGACAGACTGTTGGAATTGAGATACTACTTTTAGTACACAGTCCCTGTAATGCTGTCAGCTTTATTTCCTTTGACAAATGTGAAATAAAATTTGTCAAAGTTAGGGCTTGGAAAGTTGGCTATTGAAAATTCAATTGGTAATAACTAGTATAGCCTAGCACTCGGGAGATTTTTAAAGGAGAGGGATGGTTAAGATGCTGGGGGTGGGGGAGAGCGCCTTACATATTGTATTTCACTTTTAAAAAATTTAGCAGTTGACTTAGGCAACTGGATTTCTGGGTTTCCTGTGAGCTGGGTTTGCTGTTGAAAGGCGGTAATTTAAAACCCGTTTCCATGATAACGACAATTATATCATTATATCGTAAGTTTGAACATATTCTGCTCTTTATAGAGAGGAGAGCATCTATTATCTCACGTGGCCTGGTGTGTACACA
>CAUYON010161815.1:0-7500 GCA_963573935.1 Arctocebus calabarensis | reverse complement strand
AATGGAGAAATTAGGGCTTCTGTGCAGAGATTTCAGAGCTCAGCAGTAAGAATGTGGAGGTCTGCGCCTGGGCACTTTCTAGCCAGTGCCTTTCCAAGACGCACCGCTCCAGGTAGGAATGTCAGACCAACTTTCATCATTGACAGGGAGACTCGCCGGTCTCAAAAGCTTATGCAACCAAACAACTAATATTTATTGATTTTATTATATATTTTCTTTTAATTCAGGAAATACCCACCACGATTGCAATTCTAATTTGCAGGGAATCCTGTTGGCAGAAAAATCAAACAATTAGCAATCTACATTCTAAACAGACTACGGGTAGAGGAAGCTTCTGAGGCAGCCTGACAAACACTGGTGCCCTCTCTCCCTCCACTCCTAAGCTGCCTCGGGCTGCAGAGGAGAACAGGCCCAGAGTGTCAACGTGCTGGCGAAACCCACCAGAAGCACCTTTCACGTTGGCTGCGGGTGTCAGGAGTGGGCTCCTAGGAAATGAGGCCTGCTGTGTTTGACCCTGCATAAGTTTCTCAAAAGCGAGGACTGTGCTCTCACAAACAGTGTTGTCACAGCCACGATCGTCGATGTGAATTTGTAAGACACGCACATGCACGCGAGCACACACACTCTCATGGCTAATTAAAATGCGTTGTGAAATTGGAGTATATTCCCAGGGTGCTTCTTCATTAGCTGTTTTGGCTGGCCTCGGCACCACATGCATTTCAAATGCCACATTCCTTTAACTCTCAAATCCAATAGTCCTGGAAGGTGTGAGTGGCCCAAAAGGTCCCCCTCAGCCTCCTCGGGCTGGGAAAGGACTCTTCCAGAATGACACTGAGCGTGGATGGGGGAGGCTCACTGGGGGCTTCTGAGTCTAAACTCTGGGTGCTTCTACTTCAGCAAATGGTAAATAGGTCTTTGCTTAAATTCCCGAGTACTCCCACACTAGATGGAGGGAGAACAAAGACAAACGAGCAGGGTCACCGTCTCCAGGAAGCTCCCAGTTTGAAAGGAGGCAGCCTGAAGGGCAGGCTGCAGCCCAGACCCCAGGCTCCAAGCGCGCCAGGCAGAGCCTTTGGGGTAGGGGCCAGTCAGGGCCCGGGGAAACCAGGCACAACGTCATTCCAGGTGGGCCTCCTGCGGACGCAGGCCCAGCTGTCCTCAAGGAGGGACAGATCATGAGTGGGCATTCTGGCAACCTTCCTCATAAATATCGCAATCCCTCCGTCCCTCGGCCCCTGGGGACCAAACAGAAGAACGCAGAGATGCCGGGAGTCTCGGTGCCACGCCGGGAGGTCCAAGGTGGTGGCGCCTCCAGCAGGCAGGACTGAGCCTCAGCTCCCACCAGGTCCCTGTTTTCACAATTGTTCCAAAAAGAAAGATGTAGTTCTGTCTGAGAGATGGACAGATAAGGTCCTGAGCCTTTACCCAGGGACAGCAAGGGCGGGAGTGAGTGACCAGGACGCCCCAAGCACAGAGCTCTTTCCAGCAACCACTGGGACGCGCTCTGACGGAGCTCTGACCACACACACTCTGCTCCCAGAGCCGCGCTCCCTGCAAGGTCCCAGACCCGGAGCCGTCAAAGCATAAGGGACCCGCCTCATGGGCTTGCGGTGTTGCTTGAGAGACTTGAGGACTAAACGCCAGCTCTCAATCTTTTACTTATAGTTTATGTGTATAATATTTATGTGCATAGAGCACTTTGTATGTTTTGTATATGTGTGTAGAACAACAGAGCGGGGTGGGGGAGAGTAGAGCGTAGGTACAGTGTGAGTTTGGGGGCAGCTGGAACAGCAGCATTTCCAGGCTGCTGTGCAGACATCTCCGACCAGGATTTCCCAGCTGGCAGGTAAGCCAACTGGCACAGAGCACAGAGGGCAAGAACGTGATGGGGCGCTGAGACCAGAAAAGGGAACCACAGAACGGGAAGAACAGACAAAATCATGGTACGCCTTTTCTGTCAAGGTGGCCCCTCTGCTCATGGTCCCACCTCAGAGACACCTCCCTGACCCCTCCAGCCCTCAGGGATGCTTTTGTCCTTCCAGCTCCTCTGTGCTTGCTGTCACTCCTGCCGAAGTCAGCTCTACTGCACACCTTGTCTTCCCCTGAGTAAGTGCAGACTGGGGGTCTCACCGCTCCGTTTTCCATCTCCACCGACTGTGCTCCTGAAAGTTCTTTCAACAGGCAATGATGTCAAGTGTTCCAGGCTAGACCAGAGAGTCTGGCTGTGAATCTTCTCTCTAGCACCTCCCACTAAATAACGTCACCCCTTCCCTCACCTGTAAACGGGCACTAACATGATCGGTCTTACAGGGGTGCTCAGACCTCTCCGAGCCCAAAGAGAGAGCCCGACTCAGTGAGGGACACAGCAAGCACTAGCCAACAAAGCCGTCGGCGGGACCTTCAGCACTGTGTCCGCAGGTGCGACCTGCTCGTCGCTGCTTCAGGTCTCCCAGTTTGCAGAGTGCGTCCTGCCGCGTAAACCCTGCATGCATTTCGTGTAGATCAGGATCACGGACACAAAGAGCTTGGCACATTCTAGACGTGCAAATGATTTTGACCGTGAACAACAGATCTATATATTTTACATCCCCTGGGAGCCCTGCTGGATATAAGAGACACTCCGTAAAAATGTGTTCATTTCTTGAGCAAAGAATTCCTTGTGCTAATTACGTGCCTTCACACTGATGCAAACTGGCTCTACCTGCCCATTTAAAGAGAAAGAGACAAAACATGAAGCTTCCCTCGTGGCAAAGGCGCATCAAATCAACAAGCCTCACGTCGCAGAGCCCTGTCTGGCTGAGGCTTAGGATTCTAGATTGCACGTCTGCGAATAGGCTTCCGTCAGAAGGACTGTTCAATCTGCCTCACGTCATTTTTGAAAGTTCTCAGGTTTTCAGGCTCCAAAAGTGTCATTATATAGAGAACGGAATTTTGTCTCCTTCACCAGCAATGTAATAAAATCTCTGAGTCTGAGAAAAAGTCAGGAAAGTTCAAATGTCAACCAGGTTAACATTAAAATTGTTAGAAAACAGGAACTGTAATTTGGGGATTGAAAAAGAGGTAGAATTCATGTTGTAAGTGCAAGTGATCTGGAAATAGATGTTTATCTTGGCCATTTTCAGGGAAGTGACATCATATCGTGTGTCTACTGGGATATTAGCCCTGCATGTTTCAATCCAGATTTTGGCACTAAAGTTGGCAAAATTAGACCATTTTGTCAAACTGATCTTCAAGGCGTCCACCCTCCCCAGCACGTTACAACACACCTATGACACGACTCAAGAACAATGGGTGAAAAATGGCCTATAAAACAGGAACGGCCTGCTCCATGTAAAGTGGATTTTACAGCACAGGTGTACCTGCCTTTATCGATACTGTAAAGCAGCAAGATCGTGCCGCCATAAAAGGTAATATTTGTTTAAAAAAGGAGGAGGAGAAGGAAAACATATCCACCCATTAATTTAAAAATTGCAATCACAAAAACATGTTTAAGCCAATCGAGCCCTTTATAAAAAACATTTGCCGTTTTATCATCTGAGATTTTATGTGTTTTCTCAGAAGCTTTGAAACAGAAAGGCAATGTGAGTGAAAAAGAAAAAAAAAAAAAGCTTTGTTGAACTGAAAAAGCCATTTCCGTGCCCTGCTCAGGAACACCACTCTTTGACGCACCTGAATCCCGCGAATGTGGGTGAAATGTCCTCGTGGAGGTGGGCTTGGGCAGCGGGGGGAGGCTTTCCCCTGTCGCTTCTGAATGGGAAAGCTCTGAGTAGGAAGTGCAGCAGAAGTTTTTATTGCCTGTTTCCTTTCGGGAAGATGGCATTGTTTCTGCCCACAATGCCGAGGCAAAGGGTGTAAGTAAGATGTGGCTGACAGCATCCTTCAAAGCCCCCGCTGGCTGCAGGAGTGCAGGGCTCGGGATTTTGTTCCTTGCCAAGCAGGTCTGGGCTATTTATAATATAAGTAGGATCGTGCTGGTGCCTAAGTTTCCCTTCCCTAGAAAGGGTTCCTGGCATAATGTTTAGATTTAAAAAACAGTCTAAACACAATGCAAGACGTATCTCCCTGCCTATAGCATTCTGTGTTTAAAAGTCAAATTCTTCCTCCCGTACAGAGCAGCTCCAAAAATACTCCTCAGCACACTGAGGCCGCTGAACAGCCCACCTGCCTGGCAGGCCAGGAAGGACAGCGTTGAACAGTTTCCTCTCCTTTTCCTTGACACGTTCTTTACCAAAAAACATTTTCCAATGTCAGTGGACATGGACACAATAGAATTCCATCGGCGGGGTTAAGGGAGGGCGCACATTTAGAGTAAGAATAAAACAAATGTTTAAAAAACCCATTATTGGTTTCATTTCAGTCCCGCTCTCAGTTCTTTCTCGGTGCCAAATGCCGTCCGCATGCTCGGTGCAGATGTTGCCACAGCTGCCCGCTCACATTGCTGACAGTATGTAGCATGGGCTCCACCACTCGGGGTCCCAGGAGGGTGACCCATAAAGCAAGGACAACTGCAACCGAGCCCCACACTGCTGCCGGGGGAGCTCTCTAAAATGCAAATCTGAGCACGGCACTCTCCCGCTGCCAGCCTTGCCGTGGCTCCCGATTACTGTTCTCCAAGAAAGGCCCCAAGAACCAGAGCCTGGCACGGGAAGGCCCACTCGGCGCAGGTCCATCCCACTCTTCTCTCTGCCCTCCTTCCTCCTCCGACAGACAGCGCGTGCCCCCCGCCAGCCCCACCGAGCAGCTTACAGAGGTCAGGCAGCAACGCACCCCACTGCAGACCCCCTGTGCAGAAGGCTGCTCCCATCTTTTCATCGTGGTGAACTCCTCTTCATCCCTCAAAACAAGACTCTGCTTCTCCTCCTCCCTGCAGACCTCCCTGACCCAACCATCGCCCAAGCTGACCCTTGTCTCCTCGTACAGCATCTCCTCTAGACACCCTGCCTAGACGTACAGCTCACTGCAGCTCCGTGCGTCACATCTGTCCTGACGCGTGTCCACCACCTGCCCTGGTGACCCCCAGGCCGACAAGGGCAGCAGAGCCTGAGTTTTACTTAACCTTTTATCCTCAGCACCTGGCACAGTGTGTACATACAGAGCAGGGAAAAGAAAGGGATGGAGGAAAGGTGAAGAAAAGAGAAAGGAAGGACGACTCTGCCCCCTCCAGTGTAAAGACGCGTCCAGGAAGCAGGTGCGGGCCGCGGAATCAGAGCCCTGCCTGGGCTTCCTACTTCTCTCAGCCTGGGGCTACAGAGCAGTGACTTCAACCCGGTGCCGTGAGAGGATCTCAGGTGTGCCGAGAAATTAAAGAGCATTAGTTTAGTTATTTTTGAAAGAAGTTCAAAGCACAGCAAGAAAGTTCTTTCTTTCATGTTTTAAGGATCAACATGATCTAAGTGTGATGTGGAAGTTCAGCTACAGGTTCAAATGTGCTGTGAGATATTAAAGGCTGAGAAACACCCCTGCAGAGCCTAGGGGAGGCTGAAGCTGGTCCATGCTCCAGAAACCAGGGGCATCTCCCAGGCACAGACACCGGGTGGTGTGTGTTCACTGAGCACCTATTACATCTCAAGGACTAAAAATGTCGCCACTTGTTCAGAAAACGGCTTTAAAAGGGGGAATTGAGTATCTGAGCTCCGTCATCACTGGTGAGCCTCTGTCCCTGCTGTGAACTGGCCTGGCATCTGCGCCGGCCCCTGAGGAGCTGCCCTGGACCTGCCATCCTTCTCTGCGTTTAGCCCCCCCCCGTGCCACCCCCTCTTCATCGTACCACCCCCGCTTTGCCGTGGACTACAGAAGCAGGAATGCACTGTATCAATGGCCAAAATAGGTGGGGGGAGCATAAACCTGGAAACTGGGTTTTGTTGAGAATCAACAAGACACAGTTAAATATATAGCCGTGTCTGACTACTGTCGTACTCGGCCCAAGTCATTTCGCTGTAAAAAGCTACCAAACCATCAACGAAATGAAGATTTTCTGCATCTGGTCATTTTTTTCTCTAGAATGTGTGGTGACCAACATTTTATAAACTTGTCCTAATCGAGAGCTGGCTTTTATGAAAGGAATCACAGTGTCACAGAGATGTCCCTATGTGTGGGATATTGCTACATAGTAAAAACCTCTATATAATCTCACACAAGTCACTCACCATCTTTATGCGGTCAATTAATCTTTAATTTTGCCACCACAAAAGAGGATGAAAACTTACAGAAGTACTGTAGAACTGCTGTAAGCCCACCACCCGAGGACTGCAACAGACTGGTCCCCACACAGAGGCGGCCGACGCAGGAACAGGGCTGCTGTACTGATGCGACTCGTGATGCACGTCCAGCCCGTGACAACGGGGTCCCCTGGAGGAGGTGGCCAGGCAGAGAGGGCGCCAGTCGAGGAGGCGCTGCTATATCTTTCTGTATATTAGGTCCGTACTTATGATCACCATAAGCACTTACGGGATTACAACTGAAATGTAAATACACAGTGACAACAGCCCGATCATAGAGTGACCAGCAAAGAGGAAAGAGGCAGTAATTGCCCCCTGGCCTTTTCACTGAACACGCTCCCACGCCTGCTCTCAGAGTGGGACAGACGTTCCCCGGCTCCTGAGAGACCGGAAGTGACCAGCTCAGTCTGCCCTCACGCCAACCCGGAGGCGGCAGCGTCGGGCCTGAGAGAAGACCCACCGGAGGCAGCTGGCAAGGCCCTGAATGGAGGCCGCAGACCATTGCCTCGGGGTACACAAGCCTCCGGGTCTGGGCGCCACACCCCAAGGCCCAAGCTCCGTCTAGCCTTCCTCCCTGCTTCCCAGCTTCTCGGCCTTGACCTCTGTAGTCACCTTTGAAGGAAGAAAGTCAAGAGCCATGCTGCCCGTGGTCTTTCCTTTCTTCACACACCGTCCACGATTTCCAAAGCAGCCTGCTTCTGTGTCCTGGGCACGGACAGTGTCTCCAGCCGTGCAGAAGGAGAGCCTCCCGAGGGCGGTGCTCCGACGTAAAGCCCAGGGGAGCCGCCTCACTCCCCGTTACCTTACCCTGGAGCAAAGGGCACCCACAGAGTCATTCTCAAGACCGACCTTCTAAGAGAAGGTTAATTAGGGAGCTCATGCCCAGCCCAGCCCACACCCAGTGACGAGATGGCTGGTGCCCTGGAGCAAAAGCACAAGAACACCTGGCTGGAGATTTTTTGATTTAAGAATAAGATAACGCTTTTGTTTCACTCATACCCCACAGGAGAAAACAAGCCTCCTTCCCCTGCCTCCTCCCCCACCTCTCTCTCTCCCCCCCTTCTCCCTCTCTCTCTCTCCCTCTCTCTCTCCCCCTCTCCCTCTCCCTCTCTCTCTCTCCCTCTCTCTCTCCCCCTCTCCCTCTCCCTCCCCCTCTCTGTCTCCCTCTTTCTCTCTCCCCCTCTCTCCCTCCCTCTCTCTAACACCCCCACTCTCTCTCATAGATCGGAAGATCGGAGTTTATGGAAAGAGTTTAGTAGAAGGGGGTGTGAGGGGGGGGGGG
>CAUYON010161814.1:0-76840 GCA_963573935.1 Arctocebus calabarensis | reverse complement strand
AAACAGTGTCATCATCTGTGGGGAACTGGTAGATCTGGACACCATTGCTGACCAGTTCACTCATGATCTTGATCTTAAACTTCTGTAATTCAGTTTTAGAAATTGCATCTGCTTTGGCAATCACTGGTATAATGTTTACCTATGAAGAATAAAGAAAAATACAGTCTCCTAAGTAAGGATTTGTTTTACAATCCTGTAGTTTTTTCACTCAAAACCATTCTTTTTCTTACAAAAAATTTCCTTAGTTTAGGTCCGGGGTTGGCCAACTGTAGTCTATCTCACTACCTGTTTTTATGAATGAAGACTTCCTGGAACGCCGCCATGCCCATCATTTAGGCAAGGTTTGGAGCAACTTTCACACTGAAGCAGCAGAGATGAGGCATTGCCACAGAGGCCACAGGGTCTGTGAAAACTGATGTGTTTCCTGCCTGACCCTTTGCAGAAAAAGTCTGCCAACCCCTGAGTAGGGTAATCTTTGGCGGTAACTGTCTTGTTTATATACCCCTTACATAGTCATTCCTATAGGTGCTGGCCTTACAGTAACAGCTTTATAAAAGTAGAACTCCTATATGATTAATATTTCATTTGAATTTAGGTTTAGAAATCTCACATTTTCTTTTCTCTCCCTCAAAGTCTCTTATAATTCCATCACACACTTAATGAGTAAAATATAATAAACAGTGTGCTGAAAATGTCACAAACCAATGGACTGGGGAAGGTCAGGGACATATTAAACTGTCCCTGGGCCAGGCACAGTGGCTCATGACTGTAATCCTAGCACTCTGGGAGGCTGAGGTAGGTAGACTATCAGAGCTCAGGAGTTCAAGATGAGCCTGAGCCAGAGCGAGACCCTATCTCTAAAAATAGCCAGGCATGTGGACACCTGTAGTTACAGCTACTTAGGAGGCTGAGGCAAGAGGATCACTTGAGCCCTAGAATTTGAGGTTGCTGTGAACTCTGACGGCACAGCAGTCTACTGAGGGCGACAAAGTGAGACTCTATCTCAAAACTTAACAAAAACAAAAACAACTATCCCTGACCCACCCCCATTGGTATGTGACTGTTAATTCACTAAGAATTTTTATTTGGCCTCGGTGCCTGTAGCTCAAGCAGCTAGGGCGCCAATCACATACACCTGAACTGGAGGGTTCGAATCCAGCCCCAGCCCGCCAAATGACAATGACAACTACACCCAGCCAGGTTTGTGGTGGGTGCCTGTAGCCCCAGCTACTTGGAAGGCGGAGGCAAGAGAATCACTTAAGGCCAAGAGTTTGAGAATGCTGTGAAGTGTGACGCCATGGCACTTTACCCAGGGCAATAGCTTGAGACTCTGTCTCAAAAAAAAAGAGTGCCATTAAAAAAAAAAAAAAAAAAGAATTTTTATTTCTTAGCTATCTAAGCACTAAGTGATCAGGGTAATTATTTCCTTGGCAAAACTAAGAACAAGTGAAAGGTTTCTCCCTCTTTTTTCAGCACTGATTCCAGCCCCACCTGGAGGAGGGTGCGGAATCAACCACTTCCTTAAGTTGACCTAATTTTCATAGACTAGACATGCACCACATGTATATAAGAGTATAGTAGGTCTAGTTTCTTATGTTGACCAGTTTGTTACAGTCCTTTGGATGGTCAACTTACAGAGGGTCTACTATATATACACTTAGACAGTCAATAAATTATTCCAACTGAATAACATAATTAGTTCCACAACAAAGTATAATTTGTTGAATGCTCTCCAATGTTTTGCATGCTTATACATTTTACATATCACATGCATAATATAATATTACTTGATTTATTCCTCACTAAGTAACGATAACCACTTCTTACTGGATGTCCCAAAAGTCGCCACATAGGAAAAACTGTAACGATGGGTATCTTGGAATATGTTGGCCATGAGTGGGAGACAAGACTTTGTATGTATGTAGAGAGGTGGCCAACACATAGAGAATATTTAATAAATATTTTACAAAATTTTGTAATGAATATTTTATAAGTAAAGACACCTTTAGCTACAATTCCCTCTTTTCCCCTATGTGTGGCAACTTCAGATGCTCTTATAAAACACTCTATTTCAGGCGTCCTCAAACTTTTTAAACAGGGGGCCAATTCACTATCCCTCAGACCGTTGGAGGGTCAGACTATAGTTTAAAAAAAAAAAAAAACTATGAACAAATTCCTATGCACATTGCACATATCTTATTTTGAAGTAAAAAACAAAATGCGAACAAATACAATTCACACCAATGCATGTGGCCCGCTGGCCGTAGTTTCATGACCCCTGTTCTATTTACATGGATGAATTTAATTAATTTTCATGTTTGCTCCTTAAAGTCTTCACTCTAGTTTTTACTTTGAAGTAAGGAATCTGAGGCTCAGAGGGCTAAAGAAACTTGCTGAAGATCAAAGAGCTAATAAATGACAGAGCAAATTTTTTTTTTTTTGAGACAGTCTCAAGCTGTCACCCTGGGTAGAGTGCTGTGGTGTCCCAGCTCACAGCAACCTCAAACTCCTGGGCTTAAGCAATTCTCTTGCCTCAGCCTCCCAAGTAGCTGGGACTATAGGCGCCCGCCACAACGACCGGCTATTTTTTTGTTGCAGTTGTCATTGTTGTTTAGCTGGCCTGAGCTGGGTTCAAACACATCAGCCTGGGTATATGTGGCTGGCACCGTAACCACCATGCTATGGGAGCCGAGCCTTATTTCTTTAACAAATATGAATTTCTGTATAATCAAACTCAACTATGAAAATAACTGGCTAAATGGTTAGAACATGTGATTACATCTGAACAGAGGAACAGACAGTAAGCTTTATCCTAACCCTAACCCTACTCAAAAGTGAACCCCTCTACATGCCAAAGCTTCCCTAGCAAGCTGTCATGCATTCCATACTGACTGCTACAGAGAAAGCAGGAACATCCAGAATCCTCTTGCATTCTGAAGCCTACCTTGTAAAATTAGTAATTTGATTTACAAAATCTGCCCTCTCTCACACCATTAGACATCATAGGAAAACTAGAGATTTTTTTTTAAAGTATAAGATAGTGAAGCAGTGTTTAACTATCTTTTTAAACAAACATAAAAGTCTGAAGTGAGTTTACTTCTGTTTTTTTTATAGTTCTTTGAATTTTATATAGCTCCTTCACTGAAAAATTCAAAATAGGTTTTCTTGATGTGGTCCAAATTAAAACATATTTTACTATATTTTAGCATGTGATGAAACATAAGAACTTCACATTTGTCAATGCAGGTCTTCCTCTTGCTTAATAGTGTCATAAAGTATAAATATAATTATATAAAAAATGTAGAGATATCCATCTTCTGGTAGGCAATTTCATCACTAAAAAAAGAAACTAAAATTTTACATTAATGTTTCTTCTTTGCATGTCATCTTCCAAACTGAATTTCTCTGGAAAATAAGCTAAGAAAGAAACTTAACATATGTTTTAAAGATGCATAAAATCTACATTACAATATATACACACATAATGTAAAGACATTTTAATAGTTCAAAAGAAACATTAAAGTATCATTGGTTGATTCTTTTCCTAAACTCACCTTGCTGTCAAGGCTCTTCATGGTTAAGAGATCAAGTGTCTTCAGAGAGTGGCCGGTCGGGGAGATGAAGTAGAGGCACGCGTGGATTCGAGAGTCATGGTAGCTATAGAGACAGCGCTTAATCTTCAGTTCTTCTTGCAGATAGGCCTCAAACTGGGCATCTATGTAGTCAACTATTGGTTGGTAGCTTAAAAATAGTTAAATATTTAATACAACATCTCTGTGCTATTGCAATAAGATATTTGTAGAACTCCTAAAGTTTGAGGCCTGTATTTTCATCCATTAATAAAGTTACCGTCTATGCTTGGTAGATAACTTTAGTGATATAACCATGCACAGAGCATGCACGCACTGAGGTAATGTGGATGCTCCTCAACTTAGAATAGGGCCAACTCCCAATAATGACACCATAAGTTGAGAATACTGTACATCAAAGAAGCATTTAATAGTCCAATAAACTCATTGCAAAGTCAAAAAATCATTAAGCTGAACTACCACAAGTCCAGATTGTTTTACCACTTACAATGGAAGTTTATTGGGAGTTATGTCCTAAGAACCCATCATAAAGTTGAAAATCGTAAGTTAAACTATCATAAGACATCAGGACCACATGTGCTTGAAATGGTATTGAAATTATGTTAATTCTTTCCCACATTCATTCAGACTCTGGGATAGTTTCTGACAAAGGCTCTCAAAATTGCCAATTAGATGACTAATCTAATTTGTAACCAAACTAGTACATGGCAGATTATTTAACTGAGAAAGGCATGGGTAAATGTACCAATAACTTAAAAGATAAGTCAAAATCCATAAGTTCTTGCCTTTTAAATCAGTTTTGTAAGGCATGAAAAGACTTAACATAGTAAAGATGAAAGGTACACATCAGCTGAAAATATCTGACTAGTAATGCTGGTATGCTTTTATTTTCACTTAATTAGGAACAGAGGAAAAAGCCAATCTTATCCTTTGCTCAGACTCCTCACTCAGATAACTCCTCCCTGGAAAGCCATCAACCTTCTTGCTACCTCAGCCTATTCATCCTTCAAAATGCAAATCAGATCACAGTATATGTGCAGCACACTGAGCTAATAATGTTTGCAGATTACATGAGCATTCCATTTCATTTGGACGTACTAAGTGACTGCCTATGCAATTTACCTTTCCACTCATAATTACTATCATCAAATAAGACTGGGTTTCCAAGTGAAAATAACAACAAACATTTCCTGTGTCAAATTCCCTGGATACTTTTACAATTATCTTTGTAGCGCTAAAATGGACAGTTTAAGCACTCAGTATCTATGTATAGAATTGAATTCTTCTATTAAAGTTGCCTGACCCTTCTAATCCTTGAGTATCATTACCTCTTTTATTTTATTATAATTATTATTATTTTTTTTTGTATAGACAGAGTCTCACTTTATTGTCCTCAGTAGAGTACTGTGGCGTCACAGCTCACAGCAACCTCCAACTCCTGGGCTTAGGTGATTCTCTTGCCTCAGCCTCCCAAGTAGCTGGGACTACAGGCACCTGCCACAATGCCCGGCTATTTTTCTGTTTTGCAGTTGGGCCGCGGCTGGGTTTGAACCCTCCACCTTTGGTATATGGGGCCGGCACCCTACTCGATGAACCACAGGCACCGCCCTATCATTACCTCTTTTAAACTTATAGAATACCTTGTTCTCCCTATCCAAACGGTAAACAATGGGAGGACACAAAAAGTATGAACTAGCATAATAAAAGCATTGAGCATTATAAAAGCTCAATTCACTACTAAAATGAATCCCAAATAAGTGATCCTTGGGAAAGTGGTTCTATTCCAGGCATGTAAGGATAATTCAACATATTCAAATCAATGGACATGACCTACCACATAAATAGAATTAAAAACAAAAATCATATGATCATCTCAATAGACACAGAAAAATCATTTGATAAAATTCATCCTTTCATGATAAAATTCTCAAAAAACTGGGCAAAGACGGGACATGCCTCAAAATAATAAAAGCCATGTATGACAAACCCACAGCCAATAGCCAATTATAACACTAAGCAGGGAAAAGCTGAAAGCATCCTCCCCTAAGAACTGGAACAAGACAAGTATACTCCCTTTGACCACTTCTATTCAACATAGAATTAGGAGTAGTAGCCAGAGAAATCAGCAAGAGAAAAAAAGGGCATCCAAATTGGAAAAGAGGAAATAAAACTATCTGTTTGCAGATAATAAAACCTTATATATAGAAAACCCTAAGGACTCCTCCAAAAGACTCCTATATTTGATTAATAAGTCTCATATTTACACAACCAATGCATAAAAATCAGTAGCATTTCCACCAATAATAATAATCAGCTCAAAACCTGATCAAGAACTCAATTCCTACAAAAAAAAAAATTACCTAGGAACATATTTAGCCAAGAAGGTGAAAGAGTTCTATGAGGAAAACTACAAAACACTGATGGAAGAAATTACAGACTATACAAACAAATGGAAAAATACCCCATACTCATGGACTGGAAGAATTAGTATTGTTAAAACAACTACACTGCCCAAAGCAATCTACAGATTGAATGCAATCCCTATCAAAATACCAATGTTATTTTTCATAGAATTTGAAAAAATTCTAACATTCATATAGAACCAAAATAGAGCCCAACCATCACCAAAGGAGTCCTAAGTAAAAGGAACAAACCTGGAGGCATCATATTATCCAACTTCAAATTGTACTACAAGGCAAATAGTACAGTACTGATAGAATAACAGACACATAGATCAATGGAATAGAATAGAGAATCCAGAAATAAAACTGAATATCTACAATCAACTGATCTTTGACAAAGCAGACAAAAATACACACTGGGGAAAGGATGTCCTATTCAACAGATGATGCTGGGAAAGTTGGATAGTCATATGCAGACAAATGAAACTGGATCCCTGTCTCTCATCATTTACAAAATTTAGCTCAAGATGGATTAAAGACTTTAAAATTTAAGACCTGAAATCACAAAAATTCCACAGGGAAAACTATTGGACACTGGCCTCGGCACAGAACCTATTACTAAGACCCCAAATACAAATGCAATAAAAATAAACAAATGGAACTTAATCAAACTAATAATCTGCACAGCAAAAAAATTATCAACAGATAACCTACAGAATGGCAGAAAATATTCATAAGCTATGCATATGACAAAGGACTAATATCCAGAGTCTGCTAGGAACTCAAACAACAAGCATTTAAAAAAAAAAACAAAACACCAAAAAGTGGGTAAACGATACAAGATACGTATGTCTTCTTTGACATTTTTCAAAGAAGACATACATACAAATAGCCAACAGACTTATGAACTAACTCAATGTCACTAATCACCAGAGAAATACCAATTAATACCACAATGAGATATCACCTTAACCAAGTTAGAATGGCCATTACTATAAGTAAAAAAATAATAGATGTTAGTGAGGACACGAAGAGAAGTTAACACTTATACACTATTGTTGAGAATCTAAAGGAACAGCCTCTAAGGAAAACAGTAAGGATAGAAACCCAGCTTTCATAAATGTAAGCTGTATATAAGTTGGATGTTTTAGTAAGTTCTCTAAGAACTAAAAACAGATGTCCCACTTGATCTAGCATTCCCACTACCAGGTATCTACCCAAAGGAAGAAACCATTGTATCAAAAAGATACCTGCACTTGTATGTTTATCACAGCAGTATTCACAATAGCAAAAATATGAAAGCATCAATCAACATGTGATGAATGGATTAAAAAGATGTAGTATATACACTACATACACACACACACACACACACACAAAAGAATAAAATAATGCCCTTTGCAGCAATTTGGATGGAAATGGAGGCCATTACCCTAGGCGAAGTAACTCAGGAATAGCAAATCAAATACTGTATTTTCTCACTTATAAGTGGGAAGTAAACAAGGGGTCCACATAGCAGCAATACAGAATGGAACAACAGACATTGGAGACTCCAAAAGGTGAGAGGGTGAGTGGAGGGTAACAGATAACACAATTACCTATTGTGTACAACATACACTATTTAGTTCACAGATACACTAAAAGCCCAGATTTCACTATCTAATACATACATGTAACAGAATTCACTCAGTACCCCCTAAATCAGGGGTCCTCAAACTACGGCCTGCAGGCCACATGCCTTGGTGTGAATTGTATTTGTTCCCATCTTGTTTTTTACTTCAAAATAAGATATGCGCTGTGTCCATAGGAATTTGTTCATAGTTTTTTTTTAAACTATAGTCCGGCCCTCCAACGGTCTGAGGGACAGTGAATTGGCCCCCTGTTTAAAAAGTTTAAGGATGCCTGCCCTAAATCTATGAAAAATTTTTAGAGGGGGAAATAAACAAATAATAAAGGTTAGCTTAAAATAAAATTATAACCATAGCCATTTCATAAGACGGTAAAATTTATTGCACAGGTCAAATATATACACTCTACGTTCAGGTTCATTTAAAAATACTTATATTTATACAGGCAGTCCCCACGTTACAAACAAGATAGATTCTGTACATTTGTTGTTAAGTTAAATTTGTATGTAAGTTGAAATAGGTACATTTATCTATTACCTGTAATAGCCTCCATTCGTAAAAGTGAATTATACGACAGTTGGATGTTTGTAAATCAGGGACTTACTGTAATAATCTATTCATAATGTAAACTGTATGTAAGTTGGATGTTTATAACTTGGGGACCGCCTGTATACACTTATTAGTTCCAAGCTGATTATTATTTTACATGTATTAATAATATTTAAAGCAAGGAGTCACAGGCCTTTGTCCTTGCCACTAATTTACTCTTTCCAGAATGTGCACACAAACCATTTCTTCCTATTTAAAATATACCACAGTGCTAAAGGAGGTTATACTATAAAATATGTCACATAGTCAAGGTGTGCAAAATAATTACCTGTAGAAACTTTCTTATAATACTAAAAAAATATGTATGTCAAAAAGGAAAATAAAAATTATGGCCTTATCCCAATCTATTTCTCCCTTTCATAGTTTAAATTTGATATAGAATCTACAGTCAGTATCTATAATACCTTAGGAGAAATGGTGGCAAGAAATAATGACATAAATAGATGAAGTATAATGACATAAATAAGACGTAAACTAAAATTTCACTATTGAAACTTTCCTGCAATCATTAATAACAGAACTGGGTATTTTAATTAGAATTTCACAAAAATTCATGCACCATGTATTGGCCATTGTATATATTTGCCCTTGAATATCTCGTATTTCTTTTCCTCCATAAGGTAAATCTTACATGAAAATCTTAATATATACTGAATTTGCATATCAGAAAATTAATTAAAACTATTTTTGCTGAAATGCACATTTTAATAACATGATTCAAATTATTCTAAGGAAATCAGTCAAATGGATAGAAAAATATCAATTTGTTAATAAGAATAAAAACATACTTAATAATTTAAAAAAGTAATGCCTGGGAGGAAAGGTATGAATTACTCTATAGGAGAAAATCAAATCACAGTTCATGAGACTAGAAGGCAAATGTCTTACAATCAGATAAACTTGCTTCATTCCAAGAACACATACCTGTCTTCTTTATTTATTTGATCACCAAATCCCACTGTATTCACAATGGTCAATTTCAATCGAACATTACTTTCCTGGAGTTCGTATGTTTGAGCTTTAAGTCTCACTTGTGGGTAAAAATGTGAGGATTCCTGGTCTTCAAAATTAGTATTAAACAATGTGTCAATCAGTGTTGATTTTCCAATTCCAGTCTCCCCTAAAAGAAGCAAAAACACATCTTCGCAGGTGCCTGGGATGGCTGAGAAGAAATGTCTGTAAACTCTTCCTAGACTGACTTCAAGGACCCCACAGGTTTCAAAAACCAGGTTGTCCATAAAAGGAATACCTGCCCATTCTGGCTCCAAGCCTTGGCAGAGCATAGAAATGAGTAGATAGGCTAAGTTATTCAGAATGCTAAAGAAAACAATGAAATGTTTACAGAACAAATAAAATGTTGAAAATTAAGCTGGGCATGGTGGCTTGTACCAGCAATCTGAGCTGCTTGGGAGGCTAAGGCAGGAGGATTGCTTGAGGGCAGGAGTTCAAAACAGCCTGGCTAACTTAGAGAGCCCCTGTCTCAAAAAAAAAAAATTTAAGCTAAGAAAAAACAAAACTAATAGAATCTAAATAACTGCAGAAAAACCCTAGGGTCATGATTTCGAATTCATCACACTGCTTATGAAAAGAGTGAATTGAGCACAAGTAACTCTCAAAGGAACAAGTCAGAGGAAGAGTAAGTGGCACTTACCCACACAGAGAATATTGAAACAGAAACCTTGTTGAATGGATCTATTGACCAGCTGATCAGGCAAACTCTCAAAGCCAACATGGCCAGACATAGTCAAGGAACGAATATTTTCTTTTTTCTGAAGGACAAGAGCAGAAAGACCAGAAACGGTTAAAAAAAAAAAAATTTCTGACCTAAATAGGATTGAGGCACACTTGAAAAGATCAATATAATTTATCAAAGCAACTGAAGATTTGTAAGTGCTTAAGTAAATTTTTCAGAAACGAAATCTGTATCCAGACCTCACAAAACACATTTTTCATCCCCTTCATACAATGGAAGTCCAGCATTATTTATAATGTTAAAACACTTAAGTTCCAAAAATAGGAAAATACACAAGTAAAGAATGGTATATTTACTTATAAAATGGAAAGTGTAAAAGTCACTGAATATGTTTATAATTAATTTTTTAAAACTTGGGAAATTCTTACATTAAAATGTTAAGTGATAGCCAGGCACAGTGGCTCATGCCTGTAATCCTAGCACTCTGGGAGGCTGAGGCCTGTGGATTGCTTGAGCTCAGAAATTTGAGACCAGCCTGAGTAAGAGTGAGACACTGTCTCTACTAAAAATAGAAAAACTAGCAAGGCGTGGTGTTGCATGCCCATAGTCCCAGCTACTTGGGAGGCTGAGGCAAGAGGATTGCTCAGACCTAAGAGTTTGAGGTTGCTGTGAGATATGATGACACCACTGCACTCTAGCACTCTAGCCTAGAGCAACAGAGGGAGACTCTGTCTTAAAAAATAAATAAATAAAATAAAATGTTAAGTGAAAAAAAAAGTATGATACAAAATAATAAATACAGTTCCAGCTCCCAGTAATGGCAAAGTAACTTACCATAAACTCACCTCCCTACTGGTAACAACTATAAGTAAGTCTCTCAAATCACCTGAGCACAACCAAAGGCAGATAGACTCTGAAGTGAAGAAGATTCTTGAGAGAAGGGAACCTATTAGATGAGAGGCACATTTATTTGCCTTTTTCTCTGAGGGTGCTCCTCAGTTATTATGGCACAAAGACAGTTCAGGAAGGAATTAAGAGTCTTTCTGGGTTAAGAAGTCAGTGAGACATTGGAACAGACAAAGTGGCTGGAAATTAAAGGAGAAATTCTAGAAGAGAGGAAGTCTAAAATCTGCAAGCACAATTCCCTCGAATCCTTGGCTGACCTCAGAACTGCACATATACAGAGGATATACAGAGATCCCAACAGGATGAATGGGAATTCAGAGGAGCCAACCAGAGTTTTCAAGAATGACATCTAGTAGAGAATGGACAGAGCCTGAATTTTAAATCTATATAAAAGTTAAAGGGTCTTAGGTAAACACCTCAGGCTTTCTACTGAAACCTTAGATGGCCCCATGTTAGGAATAGGGACTACATCCCAGAAATCAGAAATGCTCCCCAGCACTAAAGACACAACTGAAAGAGACCTGTTCTAACAAAGCCTATAAGAAGGCTCAACATTATCAATACAATCAGTCCAACAATTTAACTTCCTGTTAGACAAAGCTCAACACTGCAGAAAAATAAAACAGAATCCAGCATCTCTGTAATAACTACTATACAATTAAAAATTACAACAATAGGAGAGGGTCAGTGGCTCACACCTGTAATCCCAGCACTCTGGGAGGCTGAAGCAGGTTGACTGCCTGAGCTAACAGGTTCCAAGACCAGCTTGACCAAGTGTGAGACCCTGTCTCTAAAAAAACAGCCAAGCGTTATGGCAGGCATCTATAGTCCTAACTACTTGGGAGGCTGAGACAAGAGAATTGTTTGAGCCCACGAGTTGGAGGTTGCTGTGAGCTGTGACGCCACGGCATTCTACCGAGGGCAACAAAGTGAGACTCTGTCTCAAAAAAATAAATAAATAAATAAAAATTACAACAATAGGAAAAAGCAGAAAAATGTAATTCATAGTCAACAAAAAAAGTCAATTAAAAGAGATCCACAATGAACCAGATGCTTAATTAGAACTTTAAAAAATTCTAATAAATGTACTAAAGAATCTACAGAATCTATCAATAAACAACTTTAAAAGAAAAAAATGAAAACCTACTGAAAAGGATGGATATAAGTGACATGACAGTAAATTATACAGAGAAATTAAAGCTCTCAACAACAAAAAGCAACAATAGAATTTCTAGAATGCAAAAAATTAACATCTAAAATAAAAAATGTATTGAGTAGTAATAACAGCAGCTCAAACAATGGACGAGAGATGTGTTCAATGTTACTATCTAAGCTTAAAAAAAAAAATCACTGATATGGAGAAAAGATAGGGCCAGGCCCAGTGGCTCACACCTGTAATCCTAGCACTCTGGGAGGCTAAGGCAAGTGGATTGCTTGAGCTCAGGAGTTCAAGACCAGCCTGAGCAAGAGCAAGACCCTTTCTCTAGTAAAATTAGCAGGGTGTTGTGATAGCACATGTAGTCCCAGCTATTCAAGAGGCTGAAGCAAGAGGATCCCTTGAGCCTATGAGTTTGAGGTTGCTATGAGCTATGATGCCATGGCACTCTTACCAAGGGCAACAGAGTAAGACTCTTGTCTCGAAAAAAAAAAAGAAGAAAAGATTTCTCATAGGAGAAAATGCAAACTGGAAGACAAAAGAATGATATCCATAAAATGCCAAAAGAAGGAAAAAATGACAATCTAGAGTTCTATATCTAATGAAAAATTTTTTTAAAAAGGAAAGTAAGGCTTAGCGCCTGTGGCTCAACGGGCTAAGGCGCCAGCCACGTACACCTGAACTGGAGGGTTCGAATCCAGCCCGGGCCCACCAAACAACAATGACGGCTGCAACCAAAAAAAATGGCCGGGCGTTGTGGCGGGCGCCTATAGTCCCAGCTACTTGGAAGGCGAAGGCAAGAGACTCGCTTGAGCCCAGGAATTGGAGGTTGCTGTGAGCTGAGATGTCACAGCACTCTATCCAGGGTGACAGCTTGAGGCTCTGTCTAAAAAAAAAAGGAAAGCAAAATAAAGACATCTTCAAGGGGCAGGCACGGTGGCTCATGCCTGTAATCCCAGCACTCTGGTAGGTCAAGGCTGGTGGATTACGTGAGCTCAAAGGTTTGATACCAGCCTGAGCCAGAGCGAGGAGCCTGTCTCTAAAACATAGTCAGCTGTTGTGGCAGCCACCTGTAGCCCCAGCTACTCAGAAGGCTGAGGCAAGAGAATTGCTTGAGCCCAGGAGTTTGAGGTTGCTGTGAGCTATGACACCATAGCAATCTATCAAAGATGACAAAATGAGACTCTGTCTCAAAAAAAAAAAAAAATCTTCAGACAGATAAAATTTGACAAATCCATTGTCAGTTGACCTATATTATAAGGAATATTTAAAGAAGTTCTTTAAGAGAAAGGAAAATGACAAAGGGTCTACATAAAGGAATGAAGATCAACAGAAAGGTAAATATATGTTCACTTTAACTTTTGAAAATATAATTGCTTAAAAGCAATAATAAAAACAATGTATTACAGGTTACATGTTGATGTAAAATGTTTGAGAAGCACAAAAGATGAGAGGGAGAATGGAAGTACACCAGGAAGGTTTCTAGAGCATACATAAAGACTATTATTTGAAGGTTGGGTGTAATGAGGCCTAAATCAATTTCTATTTAAAAATAAAAAAGATAAAAGATAAAGATATAGATAATAATTCAATAGTAAAGATAAATTAGAATCATAAAAATACTCTATTAATCCAAAAAAAGACAAGAAAAAAGAAAAATGAAAGAACAAATGAAGCATACAGAAAGTTAACAAGAAGACATGAATTAAAACTACACTGATAACACTGAATACCCACTAAAGCAGCTAAAATAAAAAGACTAACAATGTCAAGTGCTGGTGATAACAAAAGAACTGGAATGCTAATACATCTGTTAGTGCAAATGCAAGATGGTATAGCCACACTGGAAAACAGTTCAGCAGTTTCTTATAAAGTTAAACATATATTACTACACAATCAATAAAATCTCACTGGCAAATACCCAGGATAAATAAAAACCTATGTCCACATAAGGATTTATGCACAAATGACAGCAGTTTTATTCCCAATAATCAAAAACTGGAAACAATCTAGCTGTCCAATAAATGATGAATGGATAAACAAACTACTGTATATCTACTCAATGGAATACCACTGTTATATGCTACAATGTGGATAAATCTCAAAAGCTAGGTATCTAAACAGTAATTACTAAGTAAAAAAAAATACACTTTTTTTCAAGCATACATTTTCTCATCCTTACATACATATGAATATGGATGGAAATGTCTCAGAGGTTAGTAACAAACTATTAAAAGTGGTTACCACTGAAGAGTGGACTTTGAGGTTGAGGGGAGAAATAATTGCTTTTACGGTATATGGTGGGCCAAATTTCTGACATGGTCCCTAAGATTGATGGTTCCAGTTATTCAATCAAACTCAGGTGCTGCTGAGAAGAGATTGTGCAGATGTGATTTAGGTCCCAAATCAGTCAACCTTAGAAAGGAGGGGTAGGATGGTAAGAGGGGCCGGACCTAATGAAGTGGTCCCTTGAAAAGGTCCAGGCACTTCCAGCCAAAGACAGGAAGCCTCAAGGGGACTCCACATGCCAATTCTTCCTTGCTGGCTTTTAGGATAGAGGGGGCCATGTGGCGGGGACCAAAGTACAGCCCCTAAGAGCTGATAGCAACCCCCAGCCAGCAAGGAACTGAATTCTGCCAACAACCTGAGTTTGGAAGGAGCACTATCAGACGAGAAACCAGCCAGCTGACCCCTTGAGCAAGAAACCTGGAACAGAGAAGCCAAATGGGCCATGCCTGGCTTTCTGACTCATAGGTCTGTTAGTTAACAAACAGGTGCTACTTGAAGCAGTTAAATTCAGATGACTTGTTATACAGCAACAAAAAACTAGAAGGCAATGTTCTCTTTCACCCTCTTTGAACCCCTTTTACTCATGTAAGCATGCTCTCTTTATGATGTTTTTAAAAAAAGAGTGAAGAAGCATTATACTTCCCAGTCATAAGTGTTCAAGGTTAGAAAAGCACTTGCTGAGAGTTTGTATCTGATAAGCATACGCTAATTACATAAAAGTTGAACTAAATAGCTTCCAGGATCCTTTCCGGTTCTAGAATGTCACAGGAACAGAAGAAGCTTTTCAAAAATGAGGGTGTGGCCCTGTGACTTAATGCAGCTGAAGGGCTGGAGAAAATGAAACTATGAAACAGCCACTGAGCAGACTGTTAATAAAGATTACTAGTACCTATAAAGGCAGTCTCAGCAAAGTAGTGAGTTAAATGGCAGATTAACAGTAACTCAAAAAGTCTGTGAGTTCATAAAATAAAGATGGAAGAGACTATTACTCCTAGTGAAAGAAAAAGAAAGAAAAATAATGGCATCTTGATGGTCAAATTAACATTTACCCAAACTGTGGAGACCATGTCATCCATGAAGGAAGGAGGAAAAACAAGACGATAGTTATTGGAGCACAGAACTAAGGGAAATTATTTAACCTTACTCAATTATCCATGTATGTATTTGTAATTTTCTTTTTCAATAAAATTAAAAGTTCACTATCACCAAATTAAATTTACTTCCTCTTTTTTAATATAAATCTTAATGTGAATTAACAAAAACCATCTTTGCATTCAGAAGGCCCTTGGAAGCATCAAGTCTAATCTGGCATCAGGAAGGTATCTGGTGCTGCTGCCTGACACCCCATCCTTTGTGTGTGTGTGTGTGTGTGTGTGTGTTTGAATAGCTTTTTTTTTATTGTTGGGGATTCATCGAGGGTACAAGAAACCAGGTTATACTGATTGCCTTTGTCAGGTAAAGTCCCTCTTACAATTGTGTCTTGCCTCCAAGAGGTGTAGCACACGCCAAGACCCCATTCTCCTCCCTCCTTCTCTCTCTCTCTGCTCTCCCCTTCTCCCACCCCGCACTGTGTAATAGGACATTAATTGTCCTCACATCAAAATTTAATACAGAGGATTCATGCTTCTTCATTCTTGTGATGCTTTAGTAAGAATAATGTGTTCCACTTCCATTCAGGTTAATACAAAGGATATAAAGTCTCCATCTTTTTTAATGGCTAAATAGCATTTCATGGTATAAATATACCACAGTTTGTTAATCCATTCCTGGGTTGGGTGGCATTTAGGTTGTTTCCACATTTTGGGGACTGTAAATTGAGCTGCAATAAACGGTCTTAGGATAAAGACCGTTTGTGCAAGTGTCCTTATGATAAAAGGATTTTTTTCCTTCTGGGTAGATGCCCACCAATGGGATTTCAGGATCAAATGGGAGGTCTAGCTTGAGTTCTTTGAGGGCTCTCCATACTTACTTCCAAAAAAGTTGTATTAGTTTGCAGTGTACACGTATTACTCAGTATCCTATGTTGAATATTTATAATGTATATTATTGCAGTTTCCACCAGCAGGGTAAAAGTGTTCCTTTCTCTCCACATCCACACCAGCATCTGCAGTTTTGAGATTTTGTGATGTGGGCCATTCTCGCTGGGATTAGATGCTATCTCAGGGTGGTTTTGATTTGCATTTCTCTAATAATTAGGGATGATGAGCATTGTTTCATATGTTTGTTAGCCATTCATCTGTCTTCTTTTGAGAAGGTTCTATTCATGACTCTTGCCCATTAATATATGGGATTGTTAGCTTTTTTCATGTGGATTAATTTGAGTTCTCTATAGATCCTAGTTATCAAGCTTTTGTCTGATTCAAAATATGCAAATATCCTTTCCCATTGGGTAGGTTGTCTATTTGCTTTGGTTGTCTCCTTAGCTGTACAGAAGCTTTTGAGTTTAATTAAGTCCCATTTGTTTATTTTTGTTGTTGTTGCAATTGTCATGGCAATCCTCTTCATGAAGTTTTTCCCCAGGCTGATATCTTCCAGTGTTTTTTCCTATGCTTTCTTTCAGGATTTTTATTGTTTTGTGCCTAAAATTTAAGTCCTTTATTCATCTTGAATCAATTTTTGTGAGTGGAGAAAGGTGAGGATCCAGTTTCAGTCTTTTACATGTGGATATCCAGTTCTGCCAGCACCATTTATTGAATAGGGAGTCTTTCCCCCAAGGTATGTTCTTAATTGGTTTATCAAAGATTAGGTGGTTGTAAGATGTTAGTTTCATTTCCTGGTTTTCTATTCGATTCCAAATGTCTATGTCTCTATTTTTGTGCCAGAACCATGCTGTCTTGACTACTATCGCTTTGTAGTACAGCCTAAAATCTGGTATGGTGATGCCCCCAGCTTTGTTTTTATTACTAAGAACTGCCTTAGCTATATGGGGTTTTTCTAAAAACCAAACCAAAAGATGACATGATAAGAGTCTAGCAGAGCTGATACAAAACTGTGAATGCTCATCCTAGAGGTCCAGTATCCCTGGGTAAGCTCACAGAAAGATATTTCACACTTGCCAAAAATTTTCCATAAAAGAATTGATTTTCAACTCATAGAATGTTGGGACATGGGAGTAGCTCCCCAAATACATAGTCTACTATCCCATTAGATGGATAAGGGGAGTAAATCCCTGTGTCATTATGGGATTCATCAATGGAGACACAACAGTACCAGGACTAGACCCTGAGTTTCTTTTCTCCCAGCGCAAGTTCTTTTATTCATTGCAGGTGTATCCTAATTATAATTTTTGAAATACCCTATGAGATGAGAGTTAAAGCATCAACCTCAAGGCAAATTTCATCTACCCTAGAACAAAACATATTAGTCCATACTAATTTTTTTTATTTTTTGTTTCATTTTTGATGTGTTCCCCTATTCTATGGAAATTAAATTATCTTGTGTAAGGAATACTGAAAATGAAAAGTAAGTCTTTTGTGCAAAGGACAAAGGTATTTATTCACAAGTGGCTCAAAGTACCAAAAAAGATAATGCTTTTCCTATGAGAATCTGTAAGTCTCTGCCACAGCTTTAAGACTGGAGGGTCAGTGACACTACTCCCTCTGTTTCTCTTCATTCTTGCAATGGCATTTGCTAACTCTATCTTCTTAAAAACCATCCTATTATATAACCAATATTTAAAACCAATGGTGAAAAAATCAAACAGTAAGCTCTTAATAATTATAGCTGCAGAATATTTGAGCAAGAAGCAAGCAATAGTGTTCATCTCATCAAGCCTTCCACAAAGTAAGACTGTCCTATGCATCAGCCCAGAAACGCCCCCTGTTCTGTCTGAGCTCTGGAGCTAGGGGACTTTCCCTTTTCTAAATAAGTCATTTCTGAATGCTAGTGACTATTGTAAGTTTTCTCTTATAAAATGCTAAAATTGAATTACTGATTGATTTACTGCTTCCAGAAAAAGTTCATTAAAACTAGTAACTTTAATAAAAGCAGGTCTAGCCCTAGATATTAGTCTCCCATTTTATTATAATAATATCAACCTTGTTTAGTTTGTGCAAGATAAATAGCTCTCTGAAAGAAAAGACACTTCAGAAAACTTGGAAAGTAAAAACAAAATAAATCTAATTTAAAAAATTTGCTGGCATGGATATTGGGTTTCTACAGAGCAAAAGACTTGGAAAGGGTGTGGTGGATGGTGGCAGGACATGGTAGTACCTTTTGTTACAAGACAATTACAGGCACTGTCCTAAAGAGGATAATACATATTCAGTGCTTTACCCAGGGTGCATTTATTCATTCATTATTCATTTATTGGGTGAATAGGCTCTGCAGATAGAAAGATTAATTCAATAGTTAATATATTTGGCAACTTTATGGAGTGTCTTCTGTGTCCAGCATTCTACAAGACCCTTAGTTAGTGAATGAATATAATCCCTCCTTGCAGAGTTTACAAGCCAGTGGTAAAAATAGGCATGCAGACCCACCAATATGAACGCAGTGAGTAGATAAGTGCAGAGAGAAGTTTCAGTGATTAAAAGGAAAAAGCCTGGTCTCCATCAAGAGTTTCGTCCTTTTTTTGCTTCTCTTGCCTAGATTACTGCAATTGGCCTTCTAGTTGTTGTTACCAATTCAACGCCACTCAAATTCACCTTCTACCCTGGTTCTTGATGACCTTAATGACCTTTCTGAAAAACTAACATGATGATACCATTCCCTTGCGCTCAGGTAAGAGAGCATGTTCCTTGGCTTGATACAAAGCCATTTGTAAGATTATCTCTATATCCCTGTAGCCATTTCCCTTCATACCAGCCCCACCATATATCCTGCCAGCCACATTAACCTCCTTGTGGGTGCCAAGATACTTAGGGTTTGCTCTCTTCACTAAGGATGACAGTCCCGACTGCATTCTTCATGGAACAAACTCCAGGCGAAGCTTTAGATTTCAGTCCAGGCATTATCATTTTAGGATGCCTTTCTGACCCTCCCAGTCTGGGTCCAGCTTCTCTCTTCTGGGTTCCAGAGCACACTGTACTCACCTTGATAATCAATTGTAGGTTGATGAAATCCTATAGCTCTTACAGCCCATACCATGTAGGGAATCAGTTTTGTGATCAACTTATCCAAAGGGAGAGAAAGAGAAGAGAGGGAAAAGAAGGAAGAAAGAATGGGAAGGAGACAGACAGGGAAGGAAAAACACCTATTTCATAGGTTACTATTAGGAAATAAATGAAATATTTTATGTAGATAAAATAATAATTTAACCTTATATTTTCCATAGATCTCAACATAGCTTGAGTATTGGTAATTAGTTAACTAATAAATATCTAATAGATGAATGAATGAGATGCTGTCAGTGGTTTTGTGTTGACTCTGAGAAGTATGTACAGTGTCCACAAATTATATCCCAAGCCCTGTCTGCTCAGACACCCTTTCAGAAACTTAATTCTGAATTTTAGTTTGGCTATGGGTGTAGGACATTCCGCATGGGCTCCTTTGATCTAATGTAGCTCTAGTACTGACAGAAGGAAGATTTGGTCCCTCAGATATCCCGGGTAGCACAATCTCATTTTTAGTTATTACTATATTGATGTTCATTCAAGAATATTCCTTGAATGGGCAGATTTTTATGGAGGCTGTTTCTACCACAACAACATCCACAGGCAAGCTGAAGATGTTTATCCTTAACTTTCTACCCAAGATAAGCCATATTCTTACAAAAGTAAACACTGGTATTATCCCTGAACATCAGATCTTGAATACAACTTGGAAAGCAACAGGGCTTTTCAATTTCCTTCCTCTTTAAGTGTTTTTAATTTTAATTGTTTTAAAATTTTAAAATAAATTGTTTATTCTTATGACAAATCTTTCCCCAGTAGTGAAAAATCAGCTTTTCAGATTAAAATGGCATAATCAGTGAAATACCCTTTTTACTGTGTTTAGGGTGCTCCCTTGGTGAGGGGGAATAAGCAACCTGAGTGCAGAGGCACTGGAAATTCATTCTAGAAAGTGAGAAGATATTACTCAGCACAATTTCCTCATGCAAACTTTTGAGATCTAAAATGAAACATTAATAATTTTCTATTATAGACAATATACCGAATGGGAGAAACATTCATAAACTATGTATCCAACAAAGAGCTAATAATAATCCAGAATCTACAAAGAATTCAAACAAATCAGAAAAAAATAATAACCTTATTGAAAAGTAGGCATGAGCAGAGTTTTTTCAAAAGAAGATAGACAGGCAAGAGACATGAGCAGAGTTTTTTCAAAAGAAGATAGACAAATGGCCAGCAGGCATCTGAAGATGCTCACATCATTAATCATCAGGGAAATGGAAATTAAAACCACAGTGAAATAACACCTTACCCCTCTTAGAATGGCCATTATTAAAAAATCAAAAAATAATAGATGCTGGGATGGATGCAGTGAAAAAGGAATGGTTTCTACAGTGTTGGTGGGATTGTAAATTAGTACAACCTCTTTGGAAAACAATACAAAGAGTCCTCAAAGTACTAAAAGTAGATTGCTATCAGATCCAGCCATCCCACTACTGGGCATCTACCTAAAGGAAAAAAGGTCATTTTATCAAAAAGTTCCCTGCACACAAATGTTTACTTCACAGCACAATTCACAATTGCAAAGATATGGGATCAACTTAAGTGTACATGAGTTGATGAGTGGATAAATAAAATATGGTGTGTGTGTGTACAGACACACCCTGCATATTATGGAGTACTACTCAGCCACGAAAAGGAATGAAGTGATGTCATGTGCAGCAACTTGCACAGGACTGAAGAACATTATCCAAAGTGAAGCATCTCAAGACTAGAAAAACAAACACCACACATTCTCACTAATAAATGGGAGCTAAACAGTGGACACATGGTCATAAAGTGGTGTAAAGGACATTGAAAGCTAAGAAAGGGAGGGTAGGAAGGGAACGAGGATTAAAATCTTACCTGTCAGGTGCAGTGTACACAGTTCTGGTAATGGCCACACTAAAAAGTTTTATCCAGTTCATTATACTTAAGCATTATATAATTTATCCATGTAATAAGAATACTTGTACTCCCTAATAAAATGAGATAAAAATTATTTTAACAATTTTACAGCATATAGTTTAGGAAAAATTTCCTATTATTTAGCTTATATGTGGTTCATGCTGTATAGATTTGCCATGACTCTTAGAATTGAAATTAAGAAGGAAATGATCGATTACCATGCATAAAACAAGGTTTGGCATACAAATGTGTAGGGGGCCTAAGAGTCAATATTTTAGTCTTTTTAGGCCATATGATTTTCTTTTCAACTCTAATGTTATAGCAGGAAAGTAGCCCAGATAATATAAAAATAATTGAGTCCATTGTGTTGTTGCAATAAAACTTTGTTGATGGGCATAGATATTTGAGTTTCATATAATTTTCCCATGTCATAAAACATTATTGATCTTTTGATTTTTTCCTCAACTATTGAAAATAATTGTTTTCACTGAAAACAGTAGGTTGGATGTGGGCAATGTGGCTATAATTTATCCAGCTTTTCTCTAGAAAACAGAGGGTGCTAAGAAAAGTACATGCATTTTACAAAAGGAAAAACACTCTATTAAATTTCTAATACTCAAGTCACATTTGACTTCTGTAATTCCAAAAGGTACTCAGTATGATTTGTATTCATCTTTTGTCATTGGTATATATTGAGTATTATTATTTTAATACAGTTATTTCCTTTATTAAAATGTGTATACATTTTTTTGGCATCCTTTGTATGCAATAATATACCTCTGGGCTAATAGGTAGAAGCCAAGCCTTTCCGTAGTTAAGATGAAGGATAAGGATGAGACTGCTTCTTCCCAAGGCTATGGGGTACCAATGGGAAAGTTTGCAAGGGCATTAGGTAAATCCTGCTGATTTCCAGGAAAGAGATAGAGATTAATTCAAACTTTGGGCATACCGTTATATCTTGTACTTCTTTTTGTTTTTTATTTAGAGATAGAGTCTCATTTTATTGCCCTTGGTAGCGTGCTATGGCATCACAGCTCACAGCAACCTCCAACTCCTGGACTTAGGCTATTCTCTTGCCTCAGCCTCCCAAGTAACTGGGACCACATATATCTTGTACTTTTAAAATGTTGCCTCATTTGATTCTCACAAGGGCCAGATGGGGGCATTGTTTATTTTCTCCCTTTTTATGGAAGTATAAATGGAGGCCCAGAAAGATTGTGTAACTTGCCCAAGGTCACATACCACGAGCACCAGGCACAGGATTTTTACTCAGTCTATCTGACTATAGAGGTCATCCTCTTCCCACTTTACTAGCCTCAGCATAATACTCCTAAATCTGCCACTAAGGCTGAAATTCATCATTTATACCAGCAAGCTGATGAATTACGTAGAATACACGGACATTGATGTTCAAAGCCTTCCATGATTGTGAGGTTCTGTGGTGTAATGGCTGGCACTCTGGCAAACTTTCCCTGGCATCCCTGATTTGGCTTCACTCTTGCTGTCTTTCTCCCCTACCACTCCCTCACATGAACTCTGACTCCACATGTCTGCCTATGTGCTCTTTCCCAAGCCACATCTCAGCCTGTCTCCCAAGCCAGTTCAAATGTTATCAGTGCCACGAGCCTTGCTTTGATTTCCTTTCATCGGAACCTGAAAGTGATCCTGTTATTAACTGACTTCCAAAATACCGTGTACATCCCTGCTGTCCTCACCCTTATAGTCAGGGATTTTTAGTCCTTATTTGCCTATTATTTCCTTAAGGAAAGAAAAAATATCCTATGAATCTTTGAATCTCCACATATACTGTATAAGTTGTCTGCTTGATAAATTTGTTGAATAAGTTAACAATACAGACCTTTATTTTAGAAAAAAATTCTTAAAAAGCACTATTGGCTCAGTAAAATAATTAAATGTAGATCTTTTAAGATGGGCTATGAAAGGATGTTCTCCAACATGACTAGCCTGCTTAGTTTCGTTTTTCTCATCTCTGACATTTAACTTTCCATTGGCCATCTTGCTGAACCACATTAGCCCTGGGTGAAGAAAGGGAGCCGCTTCCTCTTTAACATTCTGTCCCAAGCTTGGACACAATTCCCCATAGCACAGCTGAATGAGATAGAATAGAGATGACAAAAGGGATATAAACATGAAGAGTGACTAGAAAATGTGATTGTATGAGTTACACCCAGTTTCCAACTCTGCAGCTTAGTTCAACTACAGAGAAGCCTGCATGTGACTGAGGCCATCTTATGTCCCTACCTACTCCTGGGTGTGCACAGAGCCGCTGGCTTCTCTGAAATGGACACTCAAGAAACACAGTCCAAGAAGACCCTTGCTTGCTTTTCCTCTGACTAAGATTTGCTGCCAAGATTTGCAGGTCTTCCATTACAGAATCTTTACCTTTATCAGAAGAATAAGTTCCAGGATATCCACCTTCCTTAGGTCTTAATTCATCATGGTCTAATATACAAGTTCAAATTTAAGGAAGGGGAAGTGGTAAGAAGCAGAATCTAATATTAGACAAAAGAAGAGAAGAGCTGTTTGTTATCTTCGTTGAGAGCAGGATAAGGGGAAAGAGGCCCAAAATTTTGTGTTAACAAAAAGAAGGAAAAGGCTATAGAAAATCAAGAGGCGATTCACTCTCAGACTGTCCCCATTTATAAGAATTTGAAAGCAAGGACTGAGAGGCCAGGGTACAAGCCAGATAACATTTAGATTGTTTTTTCTAGCTTTTGATTCTGTTTAGATCACAGGTCATAGATGGTGACAGAATTGCGAATGGAACTTTTAACATAAAACTACAGGCAATGTTTTAATTTGATTTAACTCTTTTTTAAACTATAAAAAAGTATGCAGAGTGGTGTTCAGTAGAAACCTGAATAAGATTTTTAAACCTTAGTGAGTTATTTAGAGGAGTTGAGAGAAACAATGAGAGAGAGGGAGAGACAGAGACCAGTTGTGTGATCAGGAGCGAGTCAATTTCTTTTGGATTTCCTCATCTATAAAATTGGAAATATAATGTGTTCTACCGCTGAGTAACGAGCAAATGAAATAGAGGTGAAAGAGTTTTGAAAAGTAGAATCCTCCAAAAGAAGGAATTATAATTAGCTACATGTATTATAAACTCAGCAGCTTAAGGGGGACTCAATCTCTTGGGCAAATAGCAGTTCAACAGGTGTCTTGAGTAAGGGTTGAAGTTGCCTTTTGATTAATCCAGGTGAAGCTTTACATCACATATTGCAATGTGATGTGTCTAAATCAAGCCCCTTAGAGCCACATGGGCCTCTGGCTTTGTGTTGTTATGATTGTGTTTTTCATTAATTTCACTGATCTTTGCAGTTCCTCATCTAAGGCTGAGGAGGAGGGTCCATCAGGAAGACTGAAATGAGAAGTTTGGATGCTAAAGCAAAAAGACATTAAGTTTTTCAAAGGAGTAAATGAAAAACCCAAACCAAAACCATTAGGTTAAATAAGCGGGTCTTTGAGCTTTGCCAAAGCATGTAATGAAATAGATAAGAACAAGTAAGTTGGGAGGAGTGGTTTCATTGTTTGGTTTGTCCCCCAAAGGAAATATCTGGCAGAGTTTTATGTCTTGTTATTAATTTATCCTGTGGTTGATCTCTTTGCTTAGTTTTATTGTATAAATAAAACAAGGAGCCAAATCTAATTTACTTGGCAATATGTAATACAATTCCTATTAGAAAAGACAGGAGTGGTGGAGAAGTATTCTTTGAATACTGTTTTTGAAAGGCTATTATCACAGATTTTTAAAGAGCGATAGGGAGCCTGTTTGCAGAGAACACGCTAACCCAAGAGCACAGCACAGACAGAGCCCTGGTTGAGACTTGTTTGGTTTGAAAAGTAGCATTCAATTCAGCATGAGTAGCAAGATAACCAGGCAAATGATTCATCAGGCTCATAACTCAGCAGGTGTATTGCTGTGTACCCGCCAAAGAATCGTTCATGACTCATTTCAAGCTGTGACTTTCTCTGTGTATCAAGAACAAGAGAGGAACATCAGGTGCTCAGTTTTCCTCCTATGGGTGCGTCTCACATTATTCAGTTCTACTCAGAAAATATTTATCACTCATTCTGTGCTTCTAAAGGACACTGGTTGCTGTTGGGGATGAGAATGGGGGTGAGAAAAGAAGCGACTAAAAAAAGAAGAGACCATCCTTGTGCTCAAGGAATTTGTTCTAATTAGAAAAGTCTGGTTTTCCTGCATGAAAAAACAACCATCAGGCATTGTAGAGTAGTACAAATCCAAAAGCAAGGACACAGAAATGTGGCAGCAAATAGAAAGAAATACAAAACTAAATGTACTCTGAACCCAAATGTGATTTAATAATTATATATACACTTGTATATGTATCAAATGCATATATAGACTCATAGAATAACAATTGTAAAGTTATATACCCAAATGTTAATATTGGTCTTCTCTGCATATGGGATTATAGATGATTTTTTCCTTTATTTATACAATTTGCATATTTCAACTCTGCTGCAATGAACAAAGTCCCTTTTGATATCAAAAAAAACAAATTACAAAAAACTCTCAGGCAAGCAACAAACACACGTGGCAAAGACAAATGTAGTGAGCAGAATGAAGAAATGTTCAAAGGGATGATGGATGGGAGGAGCAGAGGTCCTGGGAGATGAGTGTCCCCTTATTGGAGCTGAGTGTCTCCTCACTGGGAATACTTTCCATCTGGGCGATCTGTGTGCGAAGGAGTGGGCAGTCAATGGTAAAGCCTACAGGTAGGATGGGAGGATGCCTTGGAGAGTTCTGGATTCAGATGAAAAAGCCAGGATTGCATAAGGTGAGGGGTTGGTGAGCCTAGCCTTAGGGGTGTTTACTATTAATACAGTCAAGATGATTCATTATGGAATAGGAAACAACTACATGACTTTTCCCAGCCCGTCAGCATCTGATCTATGCACACATCCCAAGGAAGACCCCATGTCTACTGTCTGCTGGATCCTCTCTTAGGTTGCTTCAGAAACAGTTGAAAGAGCTGAAAATTAAAATGAGCAGAGTCAAGGGAGACAGCCTTGGCATTTAGATTTTTTTTAAAAGAGGGAAAATAAGAGCTGGAGCAGATTTGATTCAACAGAGGATAAATGAGGATAGAGGAATTGGGAACTATGTAGGCTGTATTTGGGGGAAGGATTTTTAATAGGAAGTTGAGAGAATAAAATGTATTATTTTCCTTTTAAAGACTAGCTCTGAGTGTGGCAGAAATAGGGGGAAAGGGTGCTTTCTCGTACATAAGAATACTTTCTCACTATGACATCTTCTGAGACTGGGGTCAGTAAATTTTTCCTGTAAAAGGCCAGGGAGTGAATATCGTCGGCTTTGAGTGCCATCCAGCATATGAGAACTGCTCAACTCTGCCATTGTTGCTCCAGAGCAGCCATGACAATAGGTAAACAAATGCAGCTATGTTTCAATAAAACTTTATTTAAAAAAAAACCTGCATGATTCAGAAGAACAAGTTTGGCCTGTGAGTCACAGTTTGCCAAACCCTGTTCTGTAAGACCAGTGAGATTTAAATACCTATCTATTATTTTTTCCCCAACAGATGCTCTTTCTTTCAATCTGTATTATGTGTAGGTAGCACCACACGGCCCATTAGCTACATTCATGTTAGAGCAAAAAATACACTGAGTTCTTCCATTGGCTGTTTCAGAGGAAGTTGGGGCCATAGCACAGGAACCTGGCCACCAAAACATTCTAAAACTGGTGTTTGGGGTTTGTGTCTGTGATTTCCTACAGTGATCTGAAGGGAAAACTTTACAGGGAGAAAGGATTTGTCCTCAGGGAAAAAAAATGGAAGTGAAGACCTGGTACTCTGTGGCTTCTCAATGCAACTTGCAGAAACAAACAGTTTAGGGGGCAGAAAAGGCAGTGACAGATAAACACAGAAAACTAATGTGGTCTAAGGAAGAGCAGGACAGTGACTGGGGCAAGCTAGTCTGGCTTACCTCCCCAAAGTCTATGGGTTTTCCTTCCCTCCGTCACTCAATCAGTATCAATAACACACCTCCTTCCTGCACTACTAGGGTAGGTCCCAGGGAACAGGTGGCAAGGTATGAATTCTAACCTTAAGGAGCTAGGATCGCACACGGGGTGAGAAGAGCTCACTGTGGGAGAAGGAAAAGAATCACTGGCAGCTGCTGAGGAGCAAGGCTCCATGGAGAGGAAAGTCAATGTTGTGCTGATCTTTGATCAGGAAAAAGATCTAAATTGCCTGGCGTGGCCCACTTTTGCATCAACACATATTTCTTGAGCCAATGAACACACAAGAGGCAGGAAGAAAAAGCCAGTGTCTGCCCAAGGACATATTTGTAATTTGGGGGGAAGACAGTCCTGGCCTTCCAGCCGCTTTATGTGAGCTGAGTCTGGGTCGCTTGTTCTTAGCCATTTGCTTGCAGAAACTCAGGCATCGATGGTGACAAGAAACCATAATTTCCTTCAAGACTAATGTATCAACCAGCTGAATAAATGCTTATTGTACGTGCTGCTAAACATCCCGATATTTAGAAATGTCTAGTTGTTTAGCTGACCTTTTTCTTTCTTTTCTTTTTTTTTTTTTTTGGCTTATAGATTTATTTTTATTTCTGCTAAAAATATGGAATGCTTCATGAATTTGCATGTTATCCTAGCACAGGAGCCCATGCTAATCTCTGTATCATTCCAATTTTAGTATATATGCTGCCGAAGCAAGCACTAGCTGACTTTTTTCTTATTCAGCTTTGTAATAGCACCCTTATAAACAAACTTAGATGGGATTATTTCTAGGTAAGTAAAATTAAGTGTATTATTTGTCAAAGGCTTTCTAAAAAATGCTGTTCCATATTTAAATGAAGGTATGTCTCTTAAGAACGCTTCCGAGGTAGACATGGCTGTGTTGGTGCCATCTTTTTTCACCATGGTCTCCAGCCTGCAGCCGGGCTAATGGAAAGAACTTTCTGTTTGCAATGAATGATTATGGCAGAGAACATGGACTTTTTTCTTGGTTTGTGTCTATGCTATTATAATGCTTTTCCTAAACAGCATGGCCCTGTTTTGTGCTTCCCAGTGGATATTCTGCTATTGCAGAAAATTCCCCAACATCAGACTCGCTAAAGTATTCTAGAGCTCTTAAAATTAAGCGATGCTTCACGGGAGACTTCTAACATGTGTCAACCTAAGACATGTTTCATTTAAATGTTGCAGAGTTTTGTGATTCTAGAAAAGAGCAGAACAAAGAACAACTCTGCACTCATATTGAACTGCTGGGGATGGCTGCAATATCCAGGAAGGGATTGCCATAATATTTGTATCTTATTGCCTTCTTTTCCTAAATCTAGTCATCACAAACAACTTATTCTTATGGTCACCTGTGTTGCCCTGCTTTCTGTGTCTTACCAGCCAGGGGCTGGTCAGAGAAGCTGGGCAGCTGCGATTTCAGGGAAGCTCAGCCCTTCAGATTTTAAGGCATGTGGGCTCAAGTTTTGTCCTCCTGAGAGTGTTGGCTTTGCCATATGATTTTCCCACCCCTTTGTGCACACAAACCTCTTCGGGAGGAGGATGACTTTCAGATCACCCAGGGTGGATAGAAGTCAAATTTCCATCCATCGCTGTACTCTAAGACTCAATGTCTGTCTATTCAACAAAAACCACTTTTATGCTCAGACCTGAACTATTTATCATTCCAGTATATCACAAGAAGGGCCCTGTGTCAAATATGTTTGAGAAATGCTCACAGCGTACCTTATTCCTCTGTCAAAGGCACAGGGAATGGATAATGGCTGTCAAGGCTCTGAAAGTGCTATCATCAAGAAATGTTTATGATATTGTTTAATTTAATATTTGTTAAGCCTATTTGCTGTGGAGTCCTTTTTCTAACAAGACATTAAATCTTGCCGAACACACATTTTAGAGAAAAACAACTCTAAACTCCATTTCACTATGTATGTCTAGACCTTTCATCTTTAGCATATGTAGCCTGCCCTACAAAAACATTCCCCTTTTATGGACTATCTTTTTTAGTTTCTACCATGTTCAAGTCCTAGGAAGGGCTTGCTGTGCCCTGGAAAAGCACTGAATGTGGAGTCTAAAATGAGTTGAATCCCTCTTTCTCTGGCTTTGTGACCTCCAAGAAATAGCTTTACTTTCTGTCGGTGTCCATTTCTTTTTTTCTTTTTCTTTCTTTCTTTTTTTTTTTTTTTTTGGCCAGGGATGGGTTTGAACCCACCACTGCCGGTATATGGGGCCAGCACCCTACTCCTTTGAGCCACAGGCACTGCCCCGTCCATTTCTTTACTTATAACTTCAGCATCCTAATCTTCATTCTTGCCTATATCAGTTTTGCTATATGAATCCACAGGAATCTTAGATAGAAAAGCATGTCATTCACTCTCAGAGATAGTGTAAATGTCCAAAATTATTATTACATCAATATCAATGATAGTAACAATGAAATTAAGCCTTTTTCCTTAAGGAGGAATGCCGTATGCCATTCTGGCATATGTCAACTCATTGCTATCCCTAAGAAAAATTTTGAGAACTGCTGATATGTAAAAGTGGGTAAGGTTCTAATAACAAACAATGATGAATAATCTAATAATAATCAACTCTGGTGAAACCATAACTCCCTGCATAAACAAATATACAACAGTTCCTGATGCCGCTCCATTGGTATGTGACTGTATTTTAACTATCACAATTACATTAGTGCTAAAAGGTCCCACAAGGGAGTAAAAACTGACAATATTGGGTGGAGCATTAAGAATAATGGCTGAAAAATCAGAACCAGAAATTAGCAAGTTTTAAAAGAAAAGGAGAAGGGAGGTGTAACCCTGGGGTGCGTTAGGGAAATCTAAACTCTAGGGAGAGTCTCGAGTAGTCCAGGGGCAGGAGAAAAGGTGCGGCAGGGACCAAGTGCCTGCTGAGGCCATTGCTGAGCTGCAGCTGACATGGAAGGGCTGGACTGTCGGGCACAGAGTCCTCTCTCGCTTGATCCAAAGCCCTGTGAGAACAGGCAAGAACCAGTCTTTCATAAGACCTGGCAGAGATTTGTCCTTTTGGCCCAGAAGGAGGAAGGCAGATAGAACTGGAGGTCAAAAACTTAGAGCCGAGCCAGAGAAATACTAGTTTTTCACTGATAGGTTTATATGAGTGTGTCCTTCTTGTCTGACAGGCTGGTGGCCAGGAAAACATCTGTTATACATTTTAATAGGGGCCTTCTGAACACATGATGCCGTAACCTCAAGGAGTGATGTAAACAGTGGGGATATTTCGAGATCACAGCCAGCCAGAAAGTAAACGTGACATTGGCCCTTTAAGTCTTTGTCCTTCTGACCATTCCAGGTTCCTAAATCTGCTTGCCAAGTGGGCAGGGAGCCAAAATGTTTCTTAACTTTGCATTTATTTCGGGGTGTTAATCTCATAGGCAACCAACCTCTATTTCATAAACTCCCACTCTCCACGCACCCTCCTGCAGGACGCCTGTGCGTGCTGTCCCAGAGGCTCGGTGCCCATGCGCCTGCCCTGTCCTTTCCTGCCTGGGGAGAGTGTTGACACAGGAGTGCCAGGGCACCAAGCAGCTGTCATCAGCCCCAAGCCACAGATGGCACCTCCATTATTCATCCCCGTCCCAAGACTCCTGCCTCAGTCCCTGGCAATCTACCTGCCTCTCACTTGGGGCCACAGGGACCAGCAAGAAGGCAGGCAGCAGGACTCAAGATGCACTCAAGAGCCTTTAGCTCTGCTACCAAGCACGGAAGGAGTGGGCTTCCCTTGCCTTTTCTTCAGCCCCATTTTTAATCACTAACCATGGAAGGTAATGAGAAAGTGCTTGAATTACAAAGATTCCCATTTATTACTCTGGCTGCCCCTCTACAAAGCATCTCTTTTCCCCTTTGGCAAGAACAGATCACTATTGACACTTTTAGAAGGCCCTGGGCCCCTCTCAATTACTGGCCTAATCTCTGCCTGCTCTGAAAGCAGAATTCTTTTCTCTAACTAGATTTTTTAGAAAGTTAAGAGGCTACCCTTTGCTTTATTCATTGGAATGACTTCACCGGCTAATGTGTTCTCCTGTCAGTATATTTCATGGGTTCAGCAACATCTGCAGGATGTGGAAAGAACAGAAACAAACCAGATGTTTCAAAAAGGTAGCTCCACTAAGCCTCTTTAACATAATTATTGCAATATCACATCCGCATTTTATTGTACCTCTTCTATATTTATATGCTGTTAACTTTTCCTGTAGAAATCCTAACCAGTGGATCTGAGTTCCTTCTAAACAGATTTGCAATCTTTAAAAACAATTTTGACATATATCCTCCATTAAATCCAAATTTCCTTGATCAAATTTTGGGGAGGGGAGAATAGATTAAGGAAATGTAGATATTTATCCCCGGCCTTCAACATTTACACTCATTTAGTTAATTAGCACTTAATTACACTGTCAAAGGGGAAAATTTTACCAGGGACAGACCGGTCCCCACCCCTCAGGCCCTGGCTTCTTTAGAGAGGCAGTCTTTTGCTTGGAGCCAGCTCATTCCTCCCTGAAACATTTGTAATGATTACTTGACAAGGAGTGCAGATACAAAATTGCGCAACTGAGAGCCATCACTCACCACAGCCCCGCTGGAGTCCTCAAGCTGGAGCAACAGTGCCCCCCAAAGCAAGCGGCCAGAAGCACCTTGTAAGCAAATACCGGGTCTGCTATTTTCTGCTTTACAAGCTGAGGAGCTATTTTGAGAGTTGCTGGCCGAAAAGCAGGCTCTATTACAACCAGACCAGCATTCCAACCAAGCTGGGGAGACTCGGCTGGAAACAGAGAATGTTTCCACCTTTTTAGCTCAGACGCCAGGAATTCTCGAAGGAGGAGGTGGGGGGTGGGAGAGCAAGACAGACATGGTAGAAAATTGGAAAATTTTAGAAGTTTGCCAAATGTGAGAGAACAAAGTCTAGCTAGATTAATGCATAAATCTTATTAACCAAAATGCAACAGAGTGGAGTTTCTCCATCTTTTAACAAATGGCAATATTTGTGGGGCTTACAGGTTCCCTGCCAAGTAGAAAACCTCATTAAAGCTGTTGGAGAATAATAGTACTCTAATTAGTTTAATTATGATATGATGAATTATCAACCCAATTTTTAAAAACAATATGTAATTAGCCTTTTTTTAAAGTCAAAGACTGTTTTCCAAAACAGGAAATGGACCATAACACCCTTAATTTCATCGGTAGGGCAAAATCCTAGCCACTCCAATGCAGTGATATAATAGCATGTAATGAAAGCAACAATCCCCATTGCTCTAGCAATTCCCTTTGTGCATTGACCAGACGTTCTTTTGGCTCCAAGAGTGGAAAGTGCATTAAGCTGCAGGCTGACCTAATTTTTTTTTCAAGTTCTAAGTCCTGTTTTCTATTTTTCCTTCTATCCTGGAATAGGGTCACCCTATAAAAGATGAAATATGACATTCTTAAAAGACAGTGAACTGATGATGTCATATCAGTATGCTTGGGTTTTATACTGCTCCTGGGGGTATTGCAAGGAAAAAAAAACTATGTGGTATTGGAAATGGGGAGTATAAACGAGGAAGACTGAAATCTAAACTTTTACAATCAAGCCATGTTGTAATCAACAGCAAAATCATAAACACCCACAAGAAGGCAATATTTTAGGTCAGAACTGGTGTATAAACAGTATAAAAAACAACACTCCTTCCCGTTCCCACAACACCCTTTCTCATTTTAAAAAAAAACAAAAACACCCACAATGAGGCCCCCACCCACTATACTCCTATCAGAATAGCTAGAATTAAAAGGACTAGTAATATCCAATGTTTATTAGGATGGTAAGAAGTTAGAATTTTCTTGCATTTTTAGTGGAAGTAAAAATTGGTACGACCACTTTGGAAAACTATTTAATGGTATCTATTATTTAAATACTCAGACCTAGCAATTCCATTCCTGGCTGTATATCCAAACTGAATGAGTGCACACACGTTGGAAGGCTGGTACAAGTGTGTTTACAGCAGCTTTATTAATAACAGACTGAAATTGGAATCAACCTAAAGTCTATCATCAGTAGGATGAGTACATTGTGACACATCCATACAATGGAATGCATGTAGCAGTATTTCCCAGAGACAGAGCAGTACCTACTATATGACTTCACTTACATCCTGTTCAAAACTAGGCAATATGAATCTGTGGTGATGGAAAACATCATGATGATAATGGAGCGATGGCAGGGAAATGCACTGGAGAAACTTCCGGAGTGTGCAGGGATTGTCCTGTGTTTTAATTTAAGTGGTGGTTCCATGGGTGTATACATATGTAAAAATTTACACAAGTGGATAGTTATAACGTGTACAGTGTGCACAGTATATCCCAATTAAAATAAAAAGAAGAAGAAGAAGAAGTAAAAGCAAAAGACAAAGAAATCTCCCCCTACAGGCACAAGTCACCTACTCCACTAAGTGTCATACAGTGCCCTGCCCTACATGTGGCCCTGCAGGACTGTTCCTTCCTCTGAGAATGATCTGCAAACCCCTCACTGGGACCTGTACAGCTCACACACGTTAGGACCTCTGCCTATCTTAGCAAATTCGTCTCTCACCACTTCTGTCTCACTTTGTTTTCCTGACTCCCTCCCGCTGCACTAGTAATTTCTCCTTTAAGGCATCAAGTTCAGTTTGATCTCAGTGCCTGGCACTTGCTTCTCACTCTGCAGACACCAGTTTCCTTCCAGAAGGCCCCACGACCACCTCCAAATCTTCACTCAGCCTTCGGCTCCAGGGCCATCTCCCCAGAGAGGCCTCTGCCGACTACCAGAGCTCAAATAGCATCCTCACTTCACTACCATCTCTCACTAGGCCACCACCCCATTTATCCTTTTGCACTTTAGGCACAGTGTGTGGCACTCTCTAAAATCATCTAGTTTGTTTACCTGTTTACTTTCTGTGTCCTCCTCTAAAATGTGTGCTCCTTGAGAAAACAGAGAAGTCTGACTTGTTCACTACTGAATCCCCCGTGCCTAGGATAGAGCCTGGCATTGAATAGACACTCAACACATATTTGCTTAGTGAAGAGTAGTAAGTAAGGACTTAATGAATGAATAAATTACTTCCCCCAAAAGTTAATGGGCATGGAAAAATGAATAAGGAATACTGTGGCAGAGACAAAAGATTGGATTAGGAGTCAGAAAACTGAGATGACTTGTAGTAGGATGTAGTAGGATGTTCACCTGCTTTAACATCTTTGATAATCATCTACTTACATCTAGCTGGGAAGATTAAACAGATGGACATGCAAAGGTAATGAACCATCCAGGGCAGCACAGGGTCACAGGAGAGTCACGTTGGCATGGTCAGGTCACCTCGAAAAAAGGTGGGGTTTTAACTGGGGGCAGAAGGCTGAGTGGAAGGAAGAGGAGTAGATAGAGAGAAGGGAAGATACTAAATTGTGCAGTTGGGTCAGCAAATGTGCAGAAGTGACAAGATCCACAGCCTCCTCCGGGGTCAGGAGCAGGTGCTTATCACTCAGAGCACAGGAACAGTTTAGGAGAATGAGTCTCACCAGTGTCTACATGGTGACTTGGTCTTTATTTTTTTTTTTAACACACTCAGATCTTAGAAGAGGCTTAACAATTATCACTGGTCAAATCTTTTCCCAAAGAGAAGCAACTTACGTTATTACCTATGATAGATTCCATGTGTAGTGTCCCCCACCTCTGGATCTGTAGCCTAAAACATGACATGAATCAAATGTCAGAAAGGTGTGTTGTCATCTCTAGTAAGATAAATCTTAAACATGCATCTCTTATGGAAAAGTGAGAGGTAAATAAGCAAAGCAAACAAAAAGCTGCGAAGATACTTTTACTCACGTGTTCTAATTTTTTTGGTTATATATAGTCAATAATATTATTGCTTAATTTTGAAAGAGAAAATGTCATCTTATTATCTCCATCTGCTGTCATCAAATGTCATTAAGTAAAAAAAAATATGTAATTAGTTTCCAAACTGTGAATGTTTTTACAATAATTTGACTGATTTTTTTTTAGAGAAGGAATTGTTTGATTGGATTGAGCATGCTGTCCAGCAATTGTGTGGTGTATATATGTATTTGCGTGTGCATAGCCAGAGCATGATGAATAAATAGCACACTAGCTAAATGATTCAGAGGTAAAAAGCAAAAGTAGTATTAGAACTTGGACAAGCTCAGACTACCAGGAGTGGGATGCAAGCAGAGATAAAAAGGAAGGTTACTGATGCCAACTGTTTCTCATTTGAACAAAGCTTGGCATTAGATGTGGAAAAAGGAGGCAGAAATAGGACCTTATTCAGTTATTTTTATTTATTTATTTATTTATTTATTTATTTATTTATTTATTTATTTATTTTTTAGAGATAGAGTCTTACTTTGTCACCCTTGGTAGAGTGTCATGGCATCACAGCTCACAACAACCTCCAGCTCTTGGGCTTAGTCAATTCTCTAACCTCAGCCCCTGAGGCAAGCTGAATACAGGTGCCCGCCACAACACCTGGCGATTTTTTGATGCAGTTTGGCCAGGGTTGGGTTCGAACCCATCACCCTTGGTATATGGGGCCAGCACCCTACTCACCGAACCACAGGCGCTGCCCTTCAGTTGTTATTTTTCTAGAAATAATTCATTTTCTCTTACTGCCTGGCTGGAAACACATGGCAAGAAGTGAGCGTCTCATTGTAGAAGGTTCAGTTGGAAGTAATTTGCTGTTGAGCTCATAAATTGTGAATTTCAGACCTTCAGTCCTGAGGCTACGACCTAAGATTGACAACAGCCTCCTTTCAGTTGCTAAATCAAATCAATGGGCTTCCAGAAGGTCATATTCTTGTGGACTCTCTCCCTATCTCCATAAGACTGGCCAAGTTGAGGATGCCTTCATAGGACCACTGGGTTAACCTTTGGTTCCTCTGGAGTCTGCTGCATATTTCAGAAATATCTCAGTGGTTGGGGGTATGCTATTTACAACATCTGTATGTTCTGATAATTCTGAAGAACGTTCCAGCCATCACAAAACACAGATGACCATCACTCTTAGAAGAACCCGTGCTGCATTTTTATTTAAAGAAGAAAATGAAGGCTAAGAAGGAGAGAAGAAGGCAAAGGATGAAGAAGGAGGGAGCTATCTTTCGTTTATATGAAGTGGTAGGAAGAACCAAAGAACAAGAAAACTTGCCTATTTTCCTTCCACCATTTGTCTCATGTTGCATTTAAATGCTTGGCAATAAAACCCTGCACTCTAACATCTACTTAAAGTGATAGCTATGGAGCATGTAATATGTGACATCAATTCTCCAGCCATAATTAATAGCTCCTCAAGGATGATAAATGGGCTATGTGAAGGTTGTCATTTACAGCTTCACCCACACTACCTGTTCAAACCCAGATCTCTTCATGGTGTCTTTATTAATAAGCCATCCTTATTTTCTTGCTATTCCTTGAAACATCTATGTGAATCTGTGTCTTCACTGCTTACCCTCCAGAAAAGCCTTTCTCTCCTTCCCCATCAAAGCACATTCCTCCGTGTTTCCATTCCTTGACCTATCCTTTTTCCACTCCTCTGAGCTCATGTAACACTCATTGGTATCTTTTAATTCCTAGCATATGTCTATTGTCAGCCATTATTACCTTTATAGCAAAAACTATGGTTTAATGCTGAGATATATGCCACACACAATAGATGTTTAATCATTAACGGTAGCGCTGAACACAAAGAAACATTTGGACTCAGAACTAGGTCAAATCCCATCTCCACTGCTTAGCTGATTCCTCCTGCCCCTGGCCCTTGTATCCAATCTGTCATCAAGCCCTGTCAGTTCTTCTTCCAACATATATGTTCCATCGACTTACTTCTCTTCTTGCTGCCATTGTGTCTAGTCATACCACTATCCTCTCTCACTTCAACCATTGAGAGAGCCTCTTAACTAGACATCTTGATTCCATTCTTGCTTCTTCCTTTACATTTTCCAACATACAACAAAGTTATCTTTTCATTTGAGGTAAATCGGCACATCTTATTTCCTTGCAATAAATTTTTCCATGTTTTCCCACTGAGCTTGGAATGAAGCCCAGATCCCAGACCCTAGACTGTGGCTTCAAGACCCTGAGTAATCTGACTTCTGCCCTTCCTTTCAGCATTATCTCCTACCCATCTACTCCTTTCTCACTGTACTCCAACTGCAATGGTGCTTGGATAGCTCCTAGAAATGCTGAGTCCTTACCCACAGGTAGGGCTTGTGCCTGGGCGGTTATCTCAACCTGAAATCCTCTTCCTGGAGTCTCAACCTGAATGGCTTCTTCTCATCTATCAGTTTTCAGTGCAAATGCACTCTTTTCACAGAGAACTTTCTTATAACCCTTTCTAAGGTATTCCTATCCACTTTGTTACTCTCCATTTGTTTGTTTCTTTTTTTGGCACATACAATTCATAATTATCTTGCTTATTTGTTTATTTGTGTCTGCTAACTCAGTGAAAATGTACAATTTCTGAGGTTAGATATCATATTTATGTGTTCTCTATTGTCTCTGTACCCACTAGACCAGTATCTAATGCATAATAGATACTCAATAAACAGCATTAGCAACCTTTACTAACAATAAATGTTAATTTATGAATGGAGTCTTGATGTATAGGCTTTCATTTTTACCCACCTAGCTTTAGTGCTATTGTTGTTTTACATTCTACTGTTACTTTTTATTATAAACCCTACAGGGCATCATTGTTATTATTATTTTTAAATAATCCATTGTTTTTTAAGAAGATTAAACTAATAAGAACAAACCTCACATATTTAATTATGTAGTTAATGTTTTCAATACTTTTTATTACATTGTATAGATCTGTATTCCTGTGTGGGATCATATCTTCTCTACAGAAGGATTTTGTTTAGCATTTCTTATAGCATGGATCTCCTGATAATAAATTCTTTCAGCTTTTTTGTATCTGAAATGTCTTTATTTTGCCTTCATTTTTTGAAAGATATTTTCATTGTGTATAGAATTTTAGATTTTATTATATCAGAATTTTAAAGATTTTCCCCACTATCTCATTGCTTACATTGTTACTAGTGACAAATCTGCCATCATCCTTATCTTTGTTCCTCTGTATGTAACATATCTTTTTGCTACGATGACTTTTAAATGTTCTTTTATTCTATTTTAAGTAATTGGTGATGTTTTGGCATTTTCTTCATGATTTCTGTGATTGAAATTTATTGAGCTTCTTGGATCCATGGATTTATAGTTTTCATTAAATTTGGAGGGCATTGTTTCTTCCAATATTTTTATGTCTCATCTTGTCCCCCTTTTGAGGATTCCAATAACATGTATGTGAGAGTAATTAAAATTGTTCCACAAATCACTGATAATCTCTTCATTCTGGTAGGTGAGATTCCCTGTGTGTTTCCTTTTGGATAGATTTTATTGCTAAGTCTTCAAGTTCACTAATATTTACTTTATTTACTTCTGCAATATCTAATATGCTATTGTTGATCCCATCAAGTGTGCTTTTCATTGCAGACATTATAGTTCTCATTTGTAAAAGTTTGATTTGATCTTTTTATATCTTTCATCTACTTTCATCTTTTATATCTACTAACTTGTTCAGTCTTTTCTCTAGCTTTTTAAACATAGAGAATACAATTGTAATAACTGTTTTTAATGCTCTTATTTTCTATCTTCCACATCATTATTAATTCTGAGTTGGTTTTAATCAATTGTTTTACCTCATATAGGTCATATATTCCTGTTTCTTTTCATGCCTAGTCATTTTTGATTAGATCTCAGACATTGTAAATTTTACTTTGTTAGGTGTTGACTATTTTTTAATTCCCATAAATATTCTTGGACTTTGTTCTCAGGTGTGGTTAAGATACCTGGGAAGTTTGGTTCATTGTTAGTTTGCTTTTAAGCTTTGGTAGGTAGTCTTAGGTCTAGGTCTATTATATCTCCACTACTGAGGCAAGACTCCTCTGAAGACTCTATCCAGTGCTCTACTAATTGTGAGGTTTTGTAGTTTGGCTGGTAATAATAAGCACTGTTCCCTGCCTTTTGTAAGTGCCAGATACTGTTTCCTCTACTTCTTCTTCTACATGGAAAAATAATGATTAATATTTAACTGAGCATTCAAAGGAGTCCCCTCTACTGATTTCTAGTATTCTTGCTCTATGCCGTACCCTGCCAGGTTACTTCTACCTGCCTTGGTCTCCACAGATTCTCAGCTTCACCTCCTCATTCTGGGAGTTTTCTCTCCCTTTGCCAGAACCTGAACATTTTCTCAAGGTTATAAGTTTTAGCATTTATAGGGCTCAAATCATTTGCTCTTGCATCTCAGGAATCACTGTCCTTTAATGCCTGATGTTTAATATCTTGAAAGCTAGCTTATTATTTGGGGGAAGCTAGTTTATTATTTTTTGTATATTTTAGGGTTTTAATTATTTTAGGGCATGAGTATGTCTGGTCTGTTTTAGTCCATCTTGGTTAGAAGTAGAAGTCCCATGGTTGGAAATAGAAGTCCCATTAACTTTACTTAATCCTTTTCCTCATTAAGCCACTATCTAGGCAGCAGTTCTAATGGATAATAAAATGGCAATAAGAAAAATATGGAGGGAAAATATCAGAAAAGGAAGAATGTATTATAAAATCCTACATCTTAGTTATGCTGGAATTGGGTAGTAGGGAAAGAGAAGGGAAAAATCTCAACTAATTGCCATCTTATTTAGAATATATGGAATAGGCCATGCTAAATGGAATTCTTTTCTATTTTGGTGGGAACTAAGGTAGGGTTCAGTAAAGTGAAAACAAAGCCAACTCTCCCTCCCAAGCCTCTTATCTCATTAAGTGATGTGACCCTCTCCACAAAAGAGGGTCATTAGCAAATACAATGGTTTGTGAGCACATCACAGGATGTGCTCATTATACAACAAACATAGAGTAGGGACCAAGCAATCACAAGGCAACATGGAAAATTGTTTTATAAGCCGATTTTTACAAATTGATTTCAAAACTGGGGAGCAATTACCATTAAGCAAAATAATTTGCTGCCCCCGAAGAGGGTAGGGCAAGGCAGTAGGTCCAAAGATAACCTAAGCCATCATTAGAGAAATCCAGTTATTTAGTCAATTTTACTTATTTACAGGACTAAAGATTAATGAGTTCAGATACTCACTCAGACAGTAATTAGGTTTCAAAAACATACTATAACACAATCAATCATGGCTCTTGAACATAATGGCATTAGGGCAGAGCCCTCTTTCAGCTCCAGTTATTAGCAAGTGATTGGTGAGCACTGGGCTTAAGCTGAGTGGCCACCCCAGGGCCCTGCAACAAAATGAAAGAAAACCTTTGAACAAGAATAAAGTATATCTTTGATCCTTTGTCCTTTAGTTGAATATTCTGAGGTATTATACTCAAAATGTAAGAATCTATAACAGAACTTCAAGATTGGTAGCATTTCAAAATACCCTTGATATTTCACTTTCAATAAAATTTGAGAATCTACTTATTTTTCTTCCTCAGAATCTCACTTTTCATGCTATTATTACTTTCTTTTAGTTTTTTAAAAAATCATTGTCCCATGATTTTATAAATAAGGATAACTGAAAGGTTTTATAAATATAAAACTGGGACCTCATGGCACCAAAGAAAAAGACAGGAAAATAAAAAGTGAAAAAGCTTTTAGATGAGGAAGAAATGTCCATTGTCTGTTTTTACTTAGCAAAGAATAGCTTCTCTTGTCATGAAACAAGGAAATTAGGTGAAGGTGTAAGTGCCAGACTCATAGACTCTAGAGTGGAGAAGAGATAAAAAAGGAAATAGAAATAATCATTTATAATAATCTTAGATTTAAAGAAAACTTGCAAAGATAGCAGACAGTTCCTTATACCCTTTAGCCAGTTTCCCTTAACATTAGCACCTCACATGTGTCAAAAACTAGGAAATAACAAAAACACATTACTATTAACTAAACTCCAGACTTCATTTGGATTTCATCCGTTTTTCTTCTCATGTTGTTTCTGTGGTTTTGTGGGATTTGTTTGTTTGGTTATGGTCTTCTGGTCTACGATAACCTCTCAGTCTCTTCTTATTTGCTGTGACCTTGAAGAATACTAGAGAGGTAAGTTGCAGAATGTTCCTCAGTTTGTCTGATGTTTTCTCATTATTGGAGTGGGGTTGTGGATTTTTGGAATGAACACCACAAAAGGTGGAGGACTCTTCTCATGTCATCATATTGGCAGGTAGAAGGGATCAATGTGGTTTATTACTAGCGTTGTTTATCTCAAACACCTGGTTAAGGGGGTGACTTCCTGATTTCTATCCTGGAAAGTTACTATTTTTCCCTTCCCTACTGTTTTCTTTGGAAGCGAGTCAGGTGCACAACTCCCACTTCAGAACAAGGGAGAGAATTAAGTTTGATCTCCTGGAGAGAGAGTATCTAATTATATTTTTTTCTATAAGAAATACTTGCCCTTTCTCCCCCATTTATTTATGCAATCATTTCACTCACCTGTTTTTAATAAACACTTGCTCCTAGCTGCATGCTGTATTGCAAAGACTCACCAGACTGCCTTGGAAGATGCATGCTTATCCTTCATAAAGCCATCATGTACTTTGTTGAATTTGTAGTTTTACCTTTCACATTTTTTTCCTTGATTTTTTTAATGGAAAGCTTATTTTTCTGTGATTGTTTGTATAGATTCTATGAATTTCCTTTCAGAATGTTAGAACTTTCTCTGATGCAGTTCATTTTTTTTTTTTCCTACAGATTATGCAGGGTATGGAATTAATCTAAGTCTGTATAAACTTCAGCTGTGTCTCTACAAGTTTCTATGAACTGGTTGAAAAATAAAAATATAATATTTATATCGTTCAATCCAGCAGTTGTTTGGTTTCCATAACAGCAAACAAAGGGTTTGACTGACTTTTTCTAAACTGATCGTGTTTCTCTCTGTTTCTATTTGGACCTACAAATCCTTTTACTATGTGAAAGTCCTTGGAAAAAAATGTAGAATTGACATCTTTTTCCCTATATAGCCTCTTCCTTGCCTAACCCTCCCAACAGAACAAACAAAATAAAGAAAAAGAGAGGGAGAGAATTCTTTAAACCTTTAAATTCATCCTGAGATGGATAACTTCAGAAGAGAGTTGATTGCATTTGATATTTGGTTTATCTGAGGCTCAATCAATTGGCTTCCTGAATGAGCCAGACTGAATTTCTCGTGTCCTATGCCAGGCTTCCTGTGAGTCATAAGTGCAGCACTGGTGTCTCACTAGCTTTTCCAAGAGAGAGCAACATGAGACCCATCGGACCTCCTGCATTCCAGCTCTAAGAAAATTCTGTCAACAAGGCATTGATTTCAAATACGGGTAAAGACATCCCACAGTATGTCACCCTGCACTAATATTGCCAATGCCAACATGTGCTGTGAGCTAGCCTTTCCCTCATTCTGCCAACAATAAGAAGTGTGCAGGAGCTCCAGGAGGAGAAGGGGAGGCTGGCACTCCTGTGGGATACCCATCGAGTCCTTGGCACTGAACTAGACCTGCCGAGTATAAAGAAGACATAGACCCCTTCATCCCTATTCCTGCCCACTGTGCTTCCTCTTGTCAATAACTCCTCACCTCTTTCCTTCCCAATGGCCTTCATCTTTTCAAGGCCAAAACCACTCTATCTCCTCTCAAAGTTTTGTTATGGCATGTGAATTTCCATTCTTTAGAAGTTCTGAGTATATAAACACATACATTTTTTATTATAGACCATTTTGAATTTGCTGTTTCAAATGTGTTCCTTTTCATCCAGTCCAGCTTATAGGCAGTTTGAGGCTTAAATAAAAATGTGTTCCATATTTTATCAGTCCTTTCTGCTAGAATGTAAACATCATGAAGACACTTAAGACTTGTTTTCTGCTATATAGGTTGTGTTTAACAGAGGACTACAAAGAAGATATGAGCCTGTAGATATCTGTTGCATAGAAAGGAAAAATGAAAGTCTCCTTCCAGTGCCTGGTACATTGCCTGGATTCAGTCATCATATTAACTGCCTGATGGACTCATGGCTATTCTCAAAGGGCTTAAGGTCTAGCTTAACTATAGGTAACTGTGTCTAGCACACCTCTAGTAATAGTAACTGAAAAGTTATATTTAATATTTACAGAGCGATTTAAAGCTCCCTTTCCCCCCCCCAAAAAAACTGCTTTCTTATCTCATTTTCAGTGAAATTCTACAATTTAGTGACTGGTTGCTTAGCATTCTAATTTGGACAAAAATAATTGAACCTACTCTCAACAGTTGAAATATATTTATATACTTATATTTCTAACCTGATAAAATAGCTTTAATGTGGAACAGAACTACGAAGATATGTGCTATGTATTGCCATAGACATGTATTTTGTTTTGTCCCAAAAATGTTTTTCTCTCAATTAAAAAAAAAATCATTGCTGTGAAAGATTTAAATTTTTCCAGGTTTTTCATAATATCTCTTATCCTATCCTTCCGTAAAGTTGCATTTTATGTGCAAAAAGGAAACAAAAATTTAAAAAAGAATAGTGTTCATGTATTTGATCTGGCCAAAAGGCTGCATTCAGGTCTCAAAGGCAAGTTGGAGATCATTCATCTGTAATGGTTTTGATCATGTGTATTTGCACACATGTATTTATAAAACATATATATAATATATATACATAAATGTATCATTGGATTTCCTTATGGAAGATTATGGTTTATCAGTTGACTTTCCCATTTGTGCTTACTCATTTCTCTTTATATTTCCCACTCACCCTCTCCAGCATATCCCTTGTTGTTTTATCCTCCAACTTTACTGCACTCCTAGATTTTATGAATCTAGAACTTGTACCTTTATCTATTTGTCTAATTACATGACAAATAAGTGAGCTATCAATGCCTACCCAAATCTCCAATTTAAATACATGTATTATCATCTCAAAAGCTTATCAGAAAAGCTAAACCTGGGATTATCAGAGCCAGGGAAGGAATGTTTCAAAGGAAAATAGTGGTCAGGTCACAGAGATCAGCCTCCTTAGATACCAGAGCCAAGAGAGGCAGCCAGGATGCGTGGGAAGGTCAGAGGGACAGGTCCCTGAAAGGAAGACTGTGGCCTTCCTAGGGTCTCTGCTGTGCCCAGATAGTCCCTGACTCAAAATTCTTCCCTGTTCCCATATTCAAGAAAAATAAACTCATATTTCAAGGTTAGATGTTTTTCACTTTCTAGAAAAAAACATCCACCCTCTATCCTTATTCAGTGGGTATAATACCTATTCACAAAGCCAAGTTGGGTGACAATCACTGCATCTGGCTTCCTCCCTGCTGAGGCCAGGAAGTCTTTCTCACTAACGCTGACTCTCGGACTGAGGCTTGAGGTCAGATTTTCATGTTCAGAGTTTTTCACATGCTGTCCCCTGTTCCCTGCCAGCCTGTTTGGTGACAAGGAACACTGCGTGGAGGGAAAGTAAGAAGGGGAAGGGGAGCAAGTCAGAGCTTTTACTATCAAGGTGTAAAAGGCAAACTTTGGGCCACTGAATCCAAATCCACAACCAGATAGAGCCCCTGTACTGAGGTGAGCTATTGCTCAGTGTTCCAGCTTTTGATATTTTAAGAAAACTTTATTATGACAAGTCAGTGACAGCACTTTTAGTAGGTCAATAAATCATAGATGTATTATATCACAGAGATGACAGCTATGTAAAGCATCACAGGAAATCTGATATTATTTCAACAAAATAGCAACTAGAACATCTTGGCACTTACTGTAATTTTAAATCAAGGTTTAAAAATATATGTTTATTAATATTACTGAAAGACAAATTTTCTTGGATGGGGTACTGAGAAGTGAAACAGTTCATTACAAAGTTTAGCATGAGAGGGAATAAGGTCTTGTGTGGGGGAGGGGCTCACGAATGTGGCTTCTTATAACGAAGTTCTGGCTCTGTTTTATAATTCATTAATATCAGGTTAGGGCATGGGAAGAAACCCAAGACAGATGAAAAATAGGATAAAAAGATAGTCGAGAGCTTTCTTCCATGGCATTTTGCCAAGCATATGGAAAGAGAAGAGATGTTAATTTTTTAATAAGGTTTGGGGTACGGTAGAGTCAGAAGCCCGGGCCAACCCGATCTTGTTTTGTTACTTTCATCGTGGAAATCTGGAAGCAGCTGTCAGATCTTGAGGTGACAGATGTTAGCAGTGAAGGGTGCAAAGGTAACAACTTACCCCTCCTTCCAAACTGTAAACATTATCCTGTGCCGGCATTTTTCTGGGAGAGAGCAGTGCAATGGCAGGATTAAGAAGGAATAAAAAAGCTCTGATATTTGAATAGTACTTTCCAGTCCAGAAAATGCTTTCACATGTTTTATCTCAAATCAGCTTTCTACAATAAGCATTTGGGGCTCTGCTGTGATTCTTTTCACATGAGAATGTGAAAGTTCAAGGAGGTTAAGTAACTTGCCCCCAAAACCTAGTAAGTACTGCTGGTGGAGACAGGACAGCAACCTGGTTTCCCCATGGCTGGGCCAGAGCTCCCCATTATGTGTGTTGGTCTCGTTTTCATCTGGTTTGGTTGTTTTTCCACTGTCCCACCCTGATATTAGCAAATCATGAAACATAACCAGAACATCAGTATGAGAAGCCACATTTGCAACCCTTCCCAATGGAATGCTCTATTTCTTCTGCCACTAAACTTTGCAGTGAGTTATTTTATTTTTTAGTAGCTCATCCAAGACTATGTTAACCTCATGATACTGTTTCTTACAACTTCTTTTAACCTCTTAACACTGGGATCTAATGGTTCAGTGGCAATGGTGCCTTGGTGCCATGATCCCTGGCTGGAAAGGTGAACCCTCACATTCTTCCTTCCTGTTCCTGGCCTCAGAGCTGGCTCCCTTCCTCTGGTTTTGGACAACAGAGAAGGGTATTTCACACCAGGGAGGGCTTGGTATTCAGAATAACATCTTAGCAAAGGCAGAACAAATTATGAGGACAAAAGAATCTGTTTTCAGTTCTCTGGGTTCCCAAAACACCCATTTCTGGGTCTATCCATTGCCCTGTCTCTAGGTCTCTCTCCCATCTTCCAAGAAACTAAAGAGCTTCCCTATGACACAGCTGCAACCAAAATCTGCCCAGGAAAGGAAGCATCCAGCAACAGTCACCTAAACCTTGGTTTAAATTTAAATTTATATTACTCCTCCTAGGCATATTTTCATGCAAGTCTATACTTAATTTCAGAATAAAATTTGCAAAAAATAATCATCACCACACCACCACCACCATCATCATCATCATCAGGAACCACAAGCATAGAAAATTTGTTTAGTGATTTTCTTGGGGAAGGAAGGGGAAGTGTTCCCCAAATCTCCAGGAGTACGCTGCACATAGACACCTTTTAAAAGATAGCCCAACCATTGAGAGCAATGCCATAGGACTGTGAATATTCAAGGAACCCTTTAAAGAATAACAGCTGATTCAGGTATTCTCGTATTACACTGGTGATCATTTTGAAGGTTTGTAACCAAGACAGGAAAAAACCCAGAAGTGATGGCCATCAAAAACAATCAAAAGTTCTTTGATTCTAGAACAAAGAATGTCTCTCTAAGACATTAGGACACAGCCATCATCTTAGAAATGATATACTGCAAATCCCAGAAAATTTCAGAGTACATCTTTCAAATGACTGGTGGCAGGAAATCTTCCAGGTAAGGTTTTAAGATGTTCAGAATAAATGCAAATCTAGTTAATTGTTAGTATTGACACATTCTCTGCTCTTCTTTTATATTGCTTTCTAAGGCCATGTCGTTTCACTATGAAATGTCACTAAAACAGACACCAAGGGTTAAGACATTTACCTTAGGGTGACCTAGGAGTGGAACGGAGAGTACAGCTCATGCCTGATGACTCCCTTCCATAAGCAATGATGCTTCACCTACTACACAGGAAATCACAATTCTGGAAATCTCTTAAAAAGTCAGCCAGTAAACAAGTCAAGACTTAATGAATGGGTGTGGACCATGTCCTTGGAAGAATTAGTTCTACTAAACTATGTCTCTACCTTCAGAAAGGCTTTGGAATGATGAATGAATGAATCACAGAGGTTATCTGGGTAACCCATACCCCGCCAAAGTATAGTTAGGGCCTATTCCTTATTCCAAAGCAGTTCTATAACATCTGTGAAAGAAGAACAGGTTATCTATATAATCCCAGTTGGCACCCGTGACTGCTTATGGCCTGGTTTTGTACGTGTGTGGCTGCTTTTGGGGCAATGCCAAGCTTTGCCTTTGTAAAAGTGCAGAAAGTAGCCCTAGATACTCACACAGAATCCCAGACACAGAATTAGCTTAAATGAAATAGGCCTTTTAATCTTAATGTGTGCTTTTTTTTATAAGCTAGAGTCAGAAAGAGATTAAAGCTCATATTTATATAGGAAAATTCCTGTATCCCATGAACTGATGAGAATGACCTGAGTTAAGAACTCAAAATTGTTTTTCTTGAAAAAGGACAGAAAGGGAGGGGGCATAGATGGAAGAGAAAACTTATGCTTCTCTATAATGTTACCAAAAAGTTAAGTCTCTGTGAATAGAAGAAACATCCTAGAAGGAGAAAGTGGATTTTCATGAAAATATATACTCCCTAGGGATTGGAACGTCTTGGGGCTTACCCAGGCTGGGGAAGTGAAATCTTGTGAGGAACCAGACACAGGGAAATTTTTATTTGCAGCCATAAGTTATTCCATATGGTTGCAGAGTGATTTCTTGCACAATGGATAGGAACTTGAATTAACTGGGCTGTTTTCTACAAGGAGGAAGGAGGAAAAGATGGGTGGGCCTGATTTCTGTGTCCTAGCTGGGCCTGGGATAGTGGCAGCAGCAAATCATGTCAAGTCAGAATAGTCTTAGGTAGCTAAAAAATTATGGTGGGAGTGACAGTGGAATAAAGCAATAGGATGGCAGAGAGAAGAAAAAATGGAAAAGTAAGATAAGTGATTACCAGCAAATAGGAAATGTATGGTAATAAATACCAAAGACATGGGTGAGGGAGGAGATGAGGGGAGAGGAAGTCAGTGGCAGGAAGATCAGTCCGAGAGGCAGGGAGGGGGCATAGAGGCCAGGAATATCAGGCAGAGGAGGGCCTCCACTATTACAGAGAAAAATCAAGATATTGTTAAAAAAAAAAAAAAAAAACACACACACACACAGTAAGACAAGCAAAGGTGGAGAATGAACACAAGATAAATTACATAAGAGGTTGAAATAAATAAGACTTTTTAAGTAGATAAGGAACAGGAGGTCAGAGAAATGGCAAGGGAAATTTATTGCCAGAAGAGGCAGAAAAATTAAATGAATTCTCTGCCTGAGTGTTCACAGAGGACAAGGGTAGGGGGGGAGGTGTAGATGCCAGAAACGGGCATAAATTTTCAGAAGGAAGAAGGAGAAATGTTTAAAGAAATCAAGATCAATAGTAGAGCCAGCCATCAAGAGGCTGCAATATTCCAAGCCTCAGAAAACAGCAGGGACAGAAATGGCATCTGGACTAGAGCCTGAAGGGAGAGGGTGGGTGGGATGGCAGGAATCTTCTCACAGCACTTTGCCCCACTGGAAACAGTGAGGCAGGCGCAGTCCTGCAGAAGTGACTTGATAGCAATTGGGGGTGATGCGTAATCCTCTCTTAGATTACCATGTGATGCAGCCTGAACACAGATGAGAGGTGACACTCAGCTCCTTCTTCACGACTGGCATTTCCCTTTGACAAGCAGTTGTCAGTAAAAGCTGTGTGTCAGTAATAAAACTGGCTGGCATTTGTATACTCTCAAGACCAGTTGTTCTCGTCCTGGCCTTTACCTACTGCAGCACCAAATGGGCAGCTAGGCGATCACAGTGCCTTTTGACCCTGAAGCTCTAGAATCCTTCTCTTACGTGCTTCTAGGGAATAAAAGTCAGCAAGACCAATAGCAGGGAAAAGGAGGGAGTCTGCAGGGAATGGAGCTGGTGGCGTGGGTTGGTAGGCTCACCTCACTCCCCATGCACAGCACATCTTTCCGAGTCTCCTTTGTTTTCACTTTTACATTTATTTCTTTAATTTCACTCTATTGTGAACACCTTTGCAAATTGCCTTCAGTGCCTTTTGAGAACAAGTGAAAAGGAGAAGGCTAGAATATAGAAAAGAGAGAAGAAAAGAGCAGGAGGAAAGGGAAGAGGGGGAAATCATAGTTAATTTCTCCGAAGAGATCATGGGGTCCAGAAAAGAGCAAGAACATTGGCCTAAACAGGGAAGAAGAATGCATTGGAAACAAGGGGAAAATATAGAAAAATAAGAGAAATCATCTACTAAGATGAGGCATAGAGCAAGAAGAGTGAACTTAATTATAAGACATGAAGAAAGGATTTGAGGTATTGAACTAAGAAGGAAGCAGGCATGTAGAGGAAAGCAGATTAAGTTTGGGGGATAGAAGAGCTACCATGGTTTAGAACAGAAGGAAAAAACTGGATAGAAAGAAGCAAATCATTAGCAGATTTACACTTGACTTTGAAGAGAGTCCCAAGAGACAAGAAACTGAGTTCATGAGACAGAGGAGGAGACATGGCTGGAAACCAAAACAGCAAGCAAGGAGGAAAGGAGAAAATTAGAGATAATCTAAAAAATGTAGCATCCTTGAAGTCAAGTGTCTTTTAGTGAACTTTAGCTCCAGCATTGAGCCTGTAAACATTAAAAGTGACTCTTTCCGAGAGATGCACACACGCACCACATTTCTATCAAAACTATCAAAATAAACCAATTTAGCTTCCCTTTTTAGAATAAAGGAGGGTAATCTATGAAATTTACAAGCGAAAGACATGTGCTTCCTTAATATTCTAGTTATTTAACACCATAAAATTTAACAGCTCCAACTATAAATTTTATGCAGAATGATCATAATTCCATACATAGATAAGTGAGATTGGCTTTAAATGATGTTTTAGATACTGACTCGTTCAAAAATTCTCAGCTTAGTCTAATCAGCTCACCCACAAGAAAAATAATCCATAAGTCCTAAAAGTGTCAATCATTTGTTTCCACAAAATATCAAGGGTGGACGTGTGAAAAAGTGTGGGCACTTAGGTCATTTTCTCACTAGGATACATCCATTCCATAAAATATGTCAGAATGATATGCATATTTTTCATGTCAATTATGTCAATTAATAGTCAAAAAGGTATGTTTTTTTCCTTTTCTCTAGGGGATGCTGCTCAGCCAGAAAGATATGCACCTACTACTATGCCTTCTAGTGTTCAATCTGAAGTATGCGGTTTGCACTTTGGTTTTGTAATTAGGGAAATAGAGTTCATGAGGAAAGAACCAGATAAGATTAGCATTACCTAGATAAGAACAAGAAAAATGGACCCTGTAGTCAGATATAAAAGGAATTGGTTTACTCTAGTTTATGAAAATAATTTGAGTCCTGAACATAACATGCCTAATATTTCTTGTTTCCCCTCTACCCTTATCCACGCCCTGCCACAGAAATGCATGTAAGTAGAGTTTGGGCAGTCCGTGGGGACTTCCAGTCATTGATATTTGCTTGCTTTGGGGGTAGCTGAATTATTAAATCTCAATCCCCTAGCCAATCTTTCGCATCTCCCGGTGAAGGTGACCTACTCCTTCTAAAAAATCAGAATTTCTGATGACAGTATTTTCTCTAGTCGATTGCTGTCAGTTGCTGGACATGCTGGTCACTTGAGACTGGACACAGCTTTCCACTTCCTCCCCAGCCCCACCCAGGGAACCCACCCATTTTGGTAATCTATTTGTCGCCTGTAAACACCTGTGTTTTTGATGTGTACACTGAAGAATCCACAGGACCCTTAAACACAGTGCACAATCTCTCAAAATGAGGGTCAGTATTATGATTGTCTCTAAGAAGGCTGAGAGGGTACATGACAGTTCAGAATGACCCCACCGTGCACAGGGCTTGGTACACATTTACAAACAACAATAGCTACAGGACCAGATGGCAGGCCCTAACTGGCCTCTACTTCACTTTAAATTTCAGAACAAAGTAAAGTTCTAATGTTTGGCATTCCTTGACAAATCAGATTAGGAATTACATTATCCTCTTTTTTTAAAACTTAACTACTTAATGTTTTCCTCTTATTTTATTATTTTTCTTTATTATTCTCTCTTAAACCTGATGTTGATAATCTTGCTAAAAATTACATTATGGGACATTTGCTTTCTGCTATCTTCTTTCCCAAAGTCAATATATATTTTATTATGACTTCACTAAAGATTATACAAATAAACTAAGTTTTTGTGATGTTAGTATTTTTCAACATTCACCTTGAAAAATAACACTGGGTCTTTTGAGTGTAATGTCCTGAAATTTCTTGGAATAATTTAATAACTTATTTCAAATATTATCAACTAGAAGGATGATAAACAATCCTGAAACTCCTGACTCACCTCATTACAAAGTCTCCTTCTGTCCCCAAGGGGAAAATGACAGATGAAGCAGCTAGGGCCTGACCTGTGGTAACCCTCGGCCAGCAAGGCAAGCGCTGGTTAGAAAAGGTCAAACACTGGAGTCTCAGGATCTACAACCCAAAAATAGCACAAGGCTCTGAGAAATGATGAGTCTTTTAACTCATAGAGGGAAGATACCAAATGCAAGATAAGCACATTTTTCTCAGCTAGTATAGATTTGTTTAAACTCTGAGTTAAACATACACAGTAGAACCTTTCAAAGTCAGTAGAACCTCTATAAGTTAACCCCCCAAGAGACTGTGACACGCTGGTCAACATATGGAGGTGGTCAACATAAGGAACTTTAATTGAGTACCTGTGGTGCATGTCCAGTCTATAAAAATTAGGTCAACTAAAGCATGTGGTCAATGTAGGGATGTGGTCAACTAAGGAGGGTCTACTGTATTTTTATGCCAGAACAGTTTTTTATGACAAAGTTGGCAACTAGAGTAGGCCCTAACTCCCTGAGAAGCATTACTTTCCCAACCCACTCTCACCATAAACACACATATCCCAAACTGCATGAGCTATATTATTTGCAGGACCCAGTGCAAAATGAAAATACAGGGCCCGTGCATTTCAGTTGGGAATGTCAAGGTGGCAACAGCAGAGCATTAAACCGAGTCCTCCTGAGCTTGGTGCCCTGGACAACTGCAGAGGTTAAATGCCCATGAAGCCTACCCTGGTTACAAGAGTCCTCCTGAGCTTGGTGCCCTGGACAACTGCAGAGGTTAAACTCCCATGAAGCCTACCCTGGTTACAAGAAAGAATTGCTGAAAGTTCAAAAAAACCTTTTTTTTCCATTCAAAGATATACAACTATTTAGATTTTATTCCTGTATTCTCAAATGTGGCCTTAGTAAGATAGCATCTGTATTCAGGAGCATAGCACAGAGATTAAAAAGCAAAAAAAAAAACAATCAGTGCTCTAATCCAGTACCTTTCTATTCTCGCCTCCACCTGCAGCTGGGATTCTGATGAGCATTTTCACCTCCCTTCCCAGACCAGGGAAAAGTTGGTTGCCCGGGAATTAACTCTTTTGGCAGGCATAGTGGGCAGCTGATTAAGTCAATACTTTTAGGACTTCAGGGCAGCTTGTTTAAATAAAAAACCAAACAAGTCCTTTGCTTTGAGAATGAGAAATCTGAATAAGAAAAGAGGGAAATACAGAAATGAATGCCATAAAAAGTAAGAAGGAGCTCTTCTGTAAGGGCCCTTTACAACCCAAAGCAAGAGAACCAGACTAAAGTGTCAGCAGGGTGAGGAGAACACAGTCGATTAGATCCTGAAGGGTAGGGCCCTGGTAACCATTGGGACTGTATGAGAAATTGTTTGAATAGAGCTTCAAGCATTTAGTGAGCATCATTTTGGGAGATGCAGGCAGGGTCTGGGAAGGGTTGGTGTCATTTCCTGGTTCTACAATATTTTTCTATGTCTATACAACATTCTAGGTATTCTTTGGGCTTGACTTACTTGATTACTTAATTAGTTCTAAGAAATTGGTCCAACAGGATTTCAGGTGCAATAAAGTTTCTTAGTGTTGCTGTTTGGGGTTGAGTTTGTCAGCAGTGAATAGCCTGAGAATCCAGATGGCCAGACTCCACTACTGATAGTCTATGTGATCCCGAGCAAGGCTCAGCACCCTTTAACGTAACTCTGAGCTTCGCCAACCAAGAATGTGAGGGGACACTTCTAGGTCAGAAGTCGTTTGGCTCCCTTTGACAAGGGTTCTGGGGTTAGAAAATGCTTGGATCAGGCCTGGCCACACCCCACTCCAGCTTCAACTGGTGAAGCTTTCTGATTTTCTGTGCACTCATTGATTCCCCCCACACTGTCCAGAGAGCCCAGAAGTGACAACCTGTCCCTGGAAGACATCCTTAACACATCCGATTTGGGTAGTGCCAGCTTGGACACCAGCTGCTCGGGGCTCCAATCCCAGCTCTACCTTTTCTTACAGTGAGATCTTTGGAAAGCTTTTAACCTCTTTGCCTTTATTCTCTTGTCTGGAAAATGAAGGCAAGAACTCAACCTAAATCCTAGGGATTTGGGGAAGACTCACGATGTAATGTGTGCATAGAGAACACTTAGCTCTGTGCCTGATTTACAAATTTTCCCACAAGCAATTTTGTGGGAACAAAGAATTCCATGGCAAAAGAAAGACTAGAATACACTGACTCTAAAGCTTAAAGATCTCTCTAGGACTAAAATGCTTTGCTTTTCCTAGTATTTCTTCCCTTATTTTATTTATCCTTCACTCTGTCACCACCAAGGTCGAATGAAGATCAAAGAAGCAGCTTTCCCTTGACCATGGTGGTGATGATGTTGCATCCCTCAATGAAAAAGGGTGCCTGGAGGCTGGGTGCAGTGGCTGATGCCTATAATCCCAGCCTTTTGGGAAGCCAAGGCTGAGGATCCCTTGAGCTCAGGAGTTCAAGACCAACCTGGGCAACACACCAAGACCTCATTTCCAGAAAAAATTAGAAAAATTAGCCTGGAGTGGTAACATGCCTACAATCCAAGTTGCTCAGGATGCTGAGGCAAAAGGATTGCTTGAGCCCCAGAATTTGAGGCTGCAGTGAACTATGATGATGCCACTGTACTCTAGCCTGGACTGGGTGACAGAGTAGTAGCCTGTCTCAAAAAAATGAAATTGATCTTAGAAATGCTGTTTGGAAACTTAGTGTCATAGGATCATGTCTGGCTATTTTCAATTGGTATCACCACACCTCCCTTCCCCACCACCCCGTTTGTGAGCGGAATCCTGAGAGTCTATGTGTGCTGTCTGGGCCAGGGCTACATCTCTGATCACAGCTGCAGACAATAATGCTAATGCTGACTGTAAATGCTGTCACAAAGAAAAAATCTAGGATAGGCAGAAGCAGTAGCTAAGCCTTGTAGAATACATATAATTTATGTCCACTTCATGGCACTGATGCACAAATGACCTCCCAGCTGGCAGTTCCCTTCCCCGGCTTTTTCCTTCCACCTGCTTAGTGAGAAAACAGCCATCGATGACAGGAGCCCAGGATAAATCTGTCAGCGTGACTTACGGGACAAAATCTCCTGAGAAAGGCTTGGGGAATCTAATAAATAAAAATCTCTATGTCCCAAGCAGTAGCAAGGTTACTCAAGTTTATAACATCTCCTTTTAACCCTTCTGGTTAAGGGCCTTATTGACTGTAATTATCACCAACCTCTGATGATACCCTGAAGTGGCACTACCTGAGGACTGCCCCCTGCAGAACAGCCCCAAGAGCAGCAGGTTTTGGACAACAGGTCATGGTTATTTTTTATCTGACAGGTAAATTGGATGCTTTGATTCTTCCATGAATGAGCTGGGCATTGAAACAGATTTTAGGCATTTAACAGAAGCTGGGAAGGGGATTGTGAGATAAAGACTTAGAAAAGAAGAGATCAGTAGGGTCTCTGGCTACAAGATGACAGTTCTATGGCCGTCACCCAAGCCCGCAAAAGGGTCTCAGTTGCCAAACTTGACCAGAAATACTAGACAGTGATTCCAAAAGAGCTTTGAGGATATGTAGAAAGTTCAAATCTGTCTCTTAGAATTCCATCAATTTCTTCCTTCATAGGTCAAGGGCACCTACAGTGATATCCAAGAATGAAATTCAGCACCAAGACAAGAGCACCTCAAAAAGCTATCCTGGGTAGACGAGCAAAGGAAAGGGTGGGACAACGTGGGGTGTTTAGAATCCCTCACTGCCTAGGAAATAAATCCCAACTCCCATGCCTAATACCCAAGGCTCTACCGACACAGCCAGCTTTCTCTTTCTGACTGCTCCCACAATTCCCACCCAGAGACAGCTCCAGAGTTACAGCTACAGACCCTGTGGTCTTCAGGCAAAGGGCTGTGGATTCTCCTGCACCCAGGTTATCATTCCCCTATCTGTCATATTTTATACATAGGAAACTGTTAGACCGTTAATATAAAATAGATTCATTAAGAAATATTACTGAATCTTTGGTTGCTTTGGTACTGAATGAGCAATTTCCTGTAGAGTTTTAGGTTGGTTATTGTTGTTGTTTGGGGATTTTATTTAAATAAAAAAGAGTTGTTCCTCCTAAGAAGCAGAGACCTCCTGGGTGACCCAGACCACATCTTTTGCTAGGCAGTCTTCTCTCTGACATCTTTCTTTCTCCCAGTGCTGTCCAATATAAGTTTATTCAAGCCACAAATGTAATTTTTAATTTTCTAGTAGAAACATTTTTTAAAATGCTAAAAATAAATGGGAAAATTTATTCTTAATAAGACTTCAATCCAATATATCCAAATATTGTCATTTCAACATACAACCGATATTTAAAAGATTTTGATGACATATGTTAAGTTCCTTTTTTATTCACACTAAGACTTCAACATGCAGTGTGTATTTCATTTTCACAGCACAACTCAGTGTGGACTAGCTCCATTTAATGTGCTCAGTAACCACAGATGACCAGTGGCTATCACATTGGACAGTGAAGTTCTACACAGTCAGACTTCAAGGCCTTGGTTCTTATTTCTCCCCTACCATGCCCCACCTTCTATACCTCTGTGCTTGTCTTCAATACAGCAGAGAGGTGTAGATGCCTCTTTCTATCATTTCTATAGACCTCCACGCTTGGTGTGGTCTCCCACTCCTCATTTCTTCAAGTATTTACCAACTATGCCAGTGTTTCTCAACATGGGGGTTGCAAACCACAGGAACTGTATTAAAGGGCCTCAGCATCAGGAAGGTTGAGAACCACTGAACTATGCCCCAGTAACCCTACTACCTCTGGCCATTAGGCCACTCCTTCACAAATCCATGCTATGTCTTCCCAACAAGTTCACGAGCTATCTGTACGTAGTAAATGTTCCTGCATTCTTTTTTCCTCCATAGCACTGAGCAGAGAGAAGGACACATAGTGGGCCCCATAAGTACTTGCCCAATCAAATCAATTTTATTTTCTTAAACACTCTGCCTTATGATGAGGAGTGAGCTTTTTATTTGTCAATGAAAACTTAATATGGTGGGTGGCACCTATGACTTAAAGGAGTAGGGCGCCAGCCCCATATACTGGAGGTAGTGGGTTCAAACCCAGCCCTGGCCAAAAACAGCAAAAAAAAAAAAAAAAAAAAACTGAATATGGCAACCAAAGAACAAAGAGATGTGATGCTGTCTATCAGGGACCAATTTTCATACTTCTAGAGGAAAATTTTTTGTCATCAAGAATATCTCATGATTCTCTATGACCTTATTTTACACCACCTTGGGCCTCCCATCTGTGCATATGGATTCCAAATATATGTATAACCAGTGTAGTATTTTTAGAATAAGTAACAAATGTATGATTCCTTGCGCCTTATACCCCTTTTCCATTTTAGCTTCATTAAAGAATAGAAGATAAGTGCTACTTTGAGATAAAGGAAGAGAGAGCAAGAAAAACTCTTTTCTTCCCCTTGGAGGTCTGGAGAGGAAAGGGTACAGAAACAGGGAAGCAGGCAGTCACTCCAGGGTAGTAAGGTAGGTCTTGGGAAAGGGGGTGATCAGACGAGTTAAGTATGCAGACTGTCACAGTCAGGTTGAGGGAAGGACTTTTCAATAACCTTCAGTTCCTATGTGTCTTTAACCCTGAGTAGAGAGCCTTCCTGGAGACAGGTGTTCTCACAGGCTGTGGAGTAGATGGCCTCGTTCAGGAACCTTTTGGAGGTCTTACAGAAACTCAGAAAGATCTACAGAGACAGTAAGAACCAAGAGCAAGACAGTCAACAGAGGGAAGCCTCTGGGCCATGATTCAGTTCTGAAACATACCATAAATTCATCAGCTGTAGAATCCCAGAGAAACAAGCCAACTTTTCCACCTGATCTCAGTGGATACCAGTCAGCACTGAGGAGAATCACAGGGAGATCCTTTCTTCCCAAAGCTCTGAAGATCTTGTTTTCTATCTCAGATACCATCTCAGGGAAGGACAGACGTATAGGAAGAAGTTGCAATATTTGTAAGAGAAAAGTTACCCACTTGGACTGTTTTGAACCAGACTGCATCAAGACGGGGGTGGTGGTGGTTTTCATCCCACCAGTCAGGAAAAACTCATAAGGAACATCAGAACAAATTCAGAAAACATGGAAAATTTTCTACACAACTCTTTTTTTTCTTTTTCTTTTCTTTCTTTCTTTCTTTTTTTTTTTGCAGTTTTTGGCCAGGACTGGGTTTGAACCCGCCAACTCCAGCATATGGGGCTGGCACCCTACTCCTTTGAACCACAGGCACTGCCCTGCACATCTCAGTAAGAGTAAATCTGTGACCCTAAGGTGTATGAAATCATTGAGTAAATAAAGCTAGGAGGATAACAAAGTATGGAGTGTGTATAATGAATCTGTGAGAAGGTCAATGAATGACTTTTGGACAACGTTCGAATTCTATAAATAATTTGTTAAAAAATTTACTTTAATGAAACAGTCTTAGCCTTGGTCAAAATTCATCTTGGACCCCTTGTTCTAAGCAGCATTCATCAAGCACTTGGGCTACCCACTGCAGACACTTTAATAGAGTGTTGATTGCTTGCAGAGAAGGGATGTACACCTCAGTATCATGTTCTCTTTCAATGCCAGAAATTTACCTGCTGAAATCTGCTTTCATTGGCCCTGGAGTCTGTCATGTATACCTTAGCATAAATTAAATTAATGTGATAACTCTTCATAATTTGTGGTTTGTTTGTTGTGGTGGTTGTTGTTTACATTTTTGGTCAACTCCCAACTATATAAAACAAAGCTTTAATCTCTGCTAGAGCAATTCTTAGACAACAGTGGACATCTAGGGAGTTATATATCATTCCATACCAACACATCTTCTTCCCTGAGATTCACTCAACAAATACTAAATGCTGAAAAGACATAGATGCTTCTCTGACATGACGAACACCTTATCCCACTCACCCCAACACGCTCATCTCCGGGCTTCACTGTCCCACTGATTGCCTCTTGTGCTCCAACTGGAAGCTCTAGTGTAACCCAGTTCCTTTCTTTGGCCAACAGTGCCCCTCAGAAACACACGCACTTTGCTTGATACACAGACCCACAAAGATACATTGGTCCAGCCTCCAAATCAGGTCTTGAATCTGTGCTTCCCTCTCCATCCCCACTGCCACTGGGCAAATCTCTCTGGGCTGCTCAGCTAGACCCATGGGGGTTCTGCTGCTTCTACCTGTGCTCCCCACCACCCATGCTCCTCTCAGCACCTCAGTTCGGCATGCAGATTGCCTCGCTCCCCAGGACACCTGGAATACAATCTGAGCTCCTTCCCTGCCCTCTAAGGCTATGGTCCTCAACTCCCAGACCATGAACCAATACTGGTCTGTACCCTGTTAAGAACATGTCCACATAGCAGGAGGTGAGCAGGAGTGCAGCTTCATCTCCATTTACAGCCGCTCCCCATCACACACATCCCCTCCTGAGCGCCACCTCCTGGCAGATCAGCAGCAGCAGCAGATTCTCATAGGAGCGCAAACCCTGCTGCAAACTGCATGTGAGGGATCGAGGTTGCGGCTTATTAGAAACTAATGCCTGATGGTCTGAGGTGGAGCTGAGGACATAAGGAACACACTTCAGGTGTCACTATCTCCCATCACCCCCAGATGAGACCACCTAGTTGCAGGAAAACAAGCTCTACATTATGGTGAGTATAAAACTATTTCACTGTATATTATAATGTAATAATGATAGGAATAAAGTACATGATAAATGTAATGTGTTTGAATCATCCCAAACCATTCCCCCCACACTCCTGTCTGTGGAATAATTATTTTCCATGAAACCAGTCCCCTGGTGCCAAAAAGGTTGTGGACAGCTACTCTAAGCTACTGTGTTATCCCATGTGATCTACCCTCTAACCTCCCAGCCTCACCTGCCTTCTCTTCCCCCACCACCTACATGCTCTTAGCTGGGGTGGTTCTCAGGGAGTCCTGCTTCCTTCTGCCTCAGAATTCCGCCTGCTGCTCCTTCTGCTGAGAATTAGCTCTTCATGGCTTGTCACAGGTCTGACCTTTTCCTCCTACAAGTCTTCTTTTAAATGTCACCTCCTCACAAACATTTTCCCTGATCAGCCTAGCTCCCTATTTTTTTCTATTACACCTTTCTTTTTATTTTCCTAAAGGCAAAACTACACTGTAAATAGTTGGTTGATTTATTAGTAGTATAGCATAGTTAAGCACCTCTGCTCTGTAGCCAGACTCTCTGGATTCAAATCCTGGCTCTGTAACTTCTAAGCTATGTGGTCTAAGAAAAGTTACTTAACTTCTCTGTGCCTCCTCCTTATTTATAAAAGGTAAAAAATAATAGTACCTGCTTCCCCAGAGTTGTTAGAGGATTAAAGGAGCTGAGATAAGTGAATCTCTTCAAATAGTCATGGTTTGTAAGACGTATAACATGTCTATTTTTTAAAGAAATATAAAAATAAAATAAGATGATAGCAGGAATTCTGCCTGTCTTATTCAGCACTATCTCTCCAGGTTTATTCCTATGCCTAGCCCAAAGTAGACAATAAATGCTAACTCAATAGATAAATTCATAAAAGAACGACCAAATAACATGACTTCTGCCCTTGGTGTTTTTGTGGCACAGCCCAACAGGTCACAAACTTTAAGGTGCAAATGAACCTCCTGCGGATTTTGTTAAAACTGGAATGTGATTCTGCAGGTCTGGGGTGAAACCTGACATTCTGCATTTCTAACAAGCTTCAGGTGTTGACAATGCTGCTGGCCCACAGTCTCCACTTTACATAGAGCAGCTGATTGTTGACAGATCTAAGTCTAGAAATTTACTTCTGAAACCCTTCTGTTGGAAACAGCCTTCCTGTACCTTATAGATAGCCACTTCCCAAACAGTGCAGAGTGGGAATCTTCTGGAAGTGTTGATGAGGTCTCCAGGGACATGCTCATGATCTCACTCAGGTGTGGTGTCACGTGAGTCAGTAACCATCCCACCTTTACTCTCAACCACCTGGGAGGGTCTGGAAAAGGTCTCCTAATATACTTCCCCTTTAACATCACTGGAGCCATCTATATATTTCATCTGAAAAGAATCTTTTCTCTTTAGGGCTCTCCTTGGGGCCTTAAAAGGTGTAGTAAACGTGTTCCCTTTACACCAGCACTTTCAGTAATTTATTCCAGATACTGGATCTTGTATTATTTAACTCTTAAATGCTTTCAGATTTCAAATATGCTTTGCATCAGCACATGCCAACTATGTACGATGGCATTGGCATTTTAAGAACAAGAAAATTAAAGTTTTAAAAGCAACACCCTGAAATTGTGGACACAACTAAGGTGTGATTATCTTTTCCATGGCAGGGGCAGGTGGTGGTGTGTGGCTGGAATTACTCAGAACTGCTCACCAGTTGCCTCTTGAGAGTGTTGGGATGTAAAATATTGCCATTGCCTACTACACTATTGTGTGTGCTCCAGGGGAAGGAAGTCCTACCCTTTCCAAACTCACAATCAGGATAACTCCGGCCACTCTCTAAAGTAAGCATGATCTTCCTACAATAAAACATTTCACAGCACCACATCTGAAATCTGAATGTTTATCTTCTTTAAATAATCATAGCCCGCAATGCCAATTATCTGCTTCCAAAAGCATTTGGTTAGACACACAACTCATCTCAGTAATGGACATGGACTCGAGTCTCCTAGAGCCAGTTCATAAAAAGCAATGGAGTTGTGTTAATATTGTCGATTCTTTCTCTCTCAGCAGTACAGTCGAGTAATGTAGCAGAACTGTCTGATAGCCAAGGTAATGATCAGAAGGGATATAACAGAGGGAGACATCTACTAACTGAGATCGTAGAATTAGCTCATTTATTCAGTTGGCAGAGTTTGGCTTGAGGGCCTGTGGTGCTTGTTTCACATGCCAGTGTCCCCTTCCCAGTAACATCACAGTCCAGGCTGCATAAATCTGGGGAGAAGTGTCCAAATCCTGTTCACTTGCTCCTTCCTGGAACCATGACTCCACCTGTCATTCTGGTTAAACCTTGTTCTCTCTCCCACCTGTATATGTGTCCTTCATTATTGGGTTTGAATTATTTCTGTCTTTGAGGATGCTATCTGTAGTCTAAAAATATGAAGCTGTTAGAATTTCCTACCTTACAGATTCTTGAGAATTGAACACCAAGTGTCTAGCTCAGCTCAAGAAAATGATGGGTTTTCTATTCTCAAGTTCATTAATGTCACAGAATACATCTTAAAGTTCAAAAACTCCCTGAAGTGTGGGAGTACCTACCACGAACTGATTCCCTTGGTCCTTGCTTTATCTCAAACAAATCCCCCCAAAACACTAGGATTTATTATTGCTCTTACTGTTATTAGCCAATGCTCATGTTCATTATTTATAGTTCCCCATCAATAATAATAGCCCCCTGAGAACTTCTTTCTCCTTACTTCTATTCTTCACCTTTGTCAAGAATCAAAGGGGACCATCCAGAACAGAAGGCCTACCCTGAAGCTCTATGTGTGTCCTGCTCCATACTATTAGGCACAGGGGGATAAAGAGTGGTACCTACCCAACTCCTGAGTCTCAGGGGCGCACTTTAATAATGCCAAACAGCAGAGATATAACATCCATGTTTGTCTACAGCAGGCAATCATAGCACACTCCAAGAGGGAAGCAAGGTTATTTGCTTTCCTCTATGACTAGATTTAAAGTAGAGGCCACTGATATTACAGAGTGAATGAGGCCACAGCATTATCAGAGAGACCCAGATACAGCATATTGCATAGCATTTGAAGAACATACAGTGGTTGATAAAGACCTCTCAGGCTTAAAGCTTACACTTTCTGTAGGAGAATGAGCAGATATTAAAACTTAATAAGGTAGAACCTCCGTAAGCTGACTACCTAAGGGACTGTCACAAACTGGTTAACATATGGAAGTGGTCAACATAAGGAACTAAGCCTCCTGTTTTGATTCGTACATGTGGTACATGTTTAGTCTTTTAAAATTAGGTCAATTTAAGGAGGTGGTCAATGTAGAGATGTGGTCACCTATGGTGGTTTACTGTATTTGATACTAATATTGTCTGGAAGCTAGACATCATTATCCAAAAGTTCAGAGCACAGAGAAGTTTCTAGGCAGTGATATATTCCACGAAGTGGCATTACCAGTTTCTTACCTTCCCATAGAGAGGTGAGTCCTAAACTGTAACATGTTCATTACAAGATGTGTGCTTGACCAGCATCAATTAACGTTTCCTTGGCTTGATAAAGACCCAGTCGAGATGCCTCCAGTAGTGTGATGTAAGATGTCACTGCCTGGGGACAGGCCAGACTATTAGATCCGTGAGCATCTGTTCTACTCTCCAAATTGCTGGAAGTGCTACCTAGTACGCAGGGGGTGTAACTCACATATGGCCATGGATTTTCTCCCTTTGCCCCAGGTTTGCTCAGGAAACCTTGGCCTAAAGCAGTGGTTCTCAACCATCCTAATGCTGCAATGTATTTTCATTGTTAAAAGGGGTCGCCACCCATAGGTTGAGAACCACTGTCCTAAAGCATAGAATGCTCTTGGGAAATATAAAGGAATTTAAAAATATTAGTGTCAGTCACTATTGTTGTTGTATAGACTACAATTTGGAGCTATAAGCATTTGATTGACCACTTTCCCAAGTCTAAATATGACCACTACAAAGTGGACAAAACAGCTTTCCTCCTAGAAATCTCAATCCCTTTCTAAAGACTAGTAATTCTCCAGCAAGAGTGATTTTGCTCCAAGGGAATGTCTGGCTATGTCTGGAGACACTTCTGTTGTCACATCCAAGAGTGGAGGAAGGCTACTTGCACCTAGTGGGTGGAAGCCAGAAATGCACAGAGTACACCCCTCCTTCACTCCAAAGAATCACCCTAAATGTCAATAGTACTGACACTGAGGAATCCTGTCCTATAAGATTATAGGAGGAGAAAAAAGATCTAGCTTTATTCTCTGCCTACAACCCCATTGTCAGCCTTCTGGTTAAAGTGGGACTTGTTGTGGCACAGAGTACTGGGATTTGGGCCAATCTGCAATTGTATGATGTCTGACAAATCAAAAGGACCAAGTACTAATTTCAAATATTGTTTCCATTGTCAAATGTATTTTAGGTTGTTATTCATAAACATGTTTACTGTAACTCAACTGACATTATAATGCATCTTCCATGTTGGAGAATGAAAGAGCTGCTAATGATAATTATGGTGGGATAACAGGAGTAAATCAACTTTTAAGGCAAACTAGGACATGTGGCCATTCCCACCACAAAGAAGAGGACAGCCAAGAAGCAAATTAAAACAGCATTCTCCCATGTTTATCTGGTATTCCATCCATTTGGAATGAGGAACACTCATTAGCCTGCCTAGTAGCTATATCCACCCCCTTATGTAGGGAGGGAGACAAAGATTTTTATCTCCAACTACAGGGCAAGCAGTCTGAGGATCAGAATGGGAAGCCAAGCACCCATGTGCCCCATCTCCTGATTCTTACCCGCTGCTCTTCCATCTGCAATAGTGTCTATTTTCTCCCGACTGCAGCAGAGTGGAGATAGGAATCAAGGAGGTAGGATTCCATGGTGCCAGATTTGTGGGTCCATGACTATTTCCTTAGCAGGTTTAACAAGCCTGTTATGTGCATTAAGGATAAGCTGCATAAGAGAATCTGTGACACCATCTTAATACTAACCAGGAGAGAAGCTGGTTAGCATTAAGTGCCCAGAGGGTCGTGAGCCAGGACGATGGCCATCTTGTCTTCATTAATGCTCAACTTCCTATAGCATCGCCAGATAGCAAATCACATCCATCTTTATGGGAAGTTTAGGGAGAATAAAAGAGGAACGACACTCACGGGTAATGGAGAACATCCTCACACAGAGAGCTGTCAAGTTTGGACACCTGATTTAGATCTGGTTTGCTAACCTCACTTTCTATTTGTCGCCATCTCTTAGATCCTGATACAGCATAATGGAATAGTCTTCCTCTCTAGTTTTTAACTGAAGCAAGGTCAACTAACCTGGTTCTTGTCTTGATAAAACTCTCTGGGACAAGAGTTTAAGTGTCAGAGCATACTCTGACTCCAGTGGCTAAAAAAATAAAGGATCTATAAACAAAAGTTTCGAAATGTAGAAAAATAAAGGTTTCTAAAGGTTTCTTGTGTGGGTAAAAAAATCTATAGACAAAGAAGCTATTTGGATGAGAGAGTTCAGTGGTAAGTGTGAAATAATGAAGCAGGGAAACAATGGTGGAACTGAGGGTGTTTTTATGATTCTGGGTGATAAAGTTCCAAGGCAAACAGAAGTCTTTTGAAGTTTGTATTCCTATACTTTTAGCTTATAACAATTTCTCATTTTTAAGGGGAAATATATTTGTAAAAGCCTGTAAATTGCTATTTGTATGTTATAGTGTTAAAAACGCACATAGTATTTCAAGCTCTCTAGCACAAGTGAATAAATATTACATGGGGGCTGTTTTTTAATAAAAGGTACAAGCTTAAAAATGCAGACAACATGGGGTAGTGACCAGGCATGTTGTGTGGAAGAGTAGCCTACAATTCAAAACAGGAGAGGGGATGTTTCATCAATCGTAAATGAAACAAAATTTTATCCTCCTCACATTTAAATTATCTGCAACTAAATTTAACAAATGATTTCTGAGCCAGTTCTCTTACAGAACTAATGTAGGACCCATAACTTATTTATTTACAAGAAAATGATTTGAAGAGTTCAATGACTTCCCTGCACATCCAGCTCTTTTCCTGGGAGTCTTGATCCCCCTCCCTGCTCAGAGGGAAGTTCCCCATTGCCAAACCTAGGCCCCAAACTCTATACCAGGCTTGTCTTCCCACCATTCCCCACAAGGCCAAGGTGCTGGCTGAGGCAGTGACCAGGATGCACGTAGGTATGGAGCCATGACCCGTTGCTCACCTGTGACAACTGGAAACCACCTCTGACCAGTCTTTGCTCTCTGAAATTCTGAACTTTGATCATCTTTGGAATCACTTACTTGATCATGTTTGAAAATATCTCCTCTTTTTTTGAATATGATCTGAATTAAAATCAATGCTGAAGGATGATACATACCATTTGGTCAAAAGAAAGCAAAACCATCTTTCTCTTTCTCTCTCTCCATTTCTCTCTCTCCCTCTCTCATGCCTTTAAGCCCAGTTTCTTTGACAACAGTGAACAGCATTCCTGAAGCAGCAGTTACATTATTTTACGATTCAGCCCATTCTGTCATTTTGCCAGGGAAGGATTGTGAGTCTGTATGCATGAGAGATACTCACAACATGGCCAGGCCCTCATAATCACCTGTGATTAATGTTAAGAACCCCCAACGGTACATCCTTTAAATGATGTTCTTAGAATCATGATGTCTGATCTTCATTCTATTACTGTCAAAAGTGCTTTAATCTGCCCTGGGTTAAGGGCTCATACATCTATGCTGGGGCCTATCCAAGGAAGCAATTGGTGATTTTTTTTCACTCCCTGCCCCAAATATTCATTCTTTTTTCTATTTGCCTCATCACATAGAAATGAAAGAAGCAAAGAGTGTGTGTCCTCTGGAATCAATTGGAACTACTGCTATTACACAGGTCATTTGGCCCAAATTGAGGCATGCAGCCCGGTTTTTCTACGCCGTGACTTCAAGGCAACAGAAACAGGAAAGAGTTGTTCAAAAGAAATAAAGTGCAGTCGAGGCACTTCCTGGGAGAGGTCACCAAATACATCGTGGGATATTTCAGGGCCAATTCCAGGCAATTGCTAACACTCCCACACATAGAAACCCCCGATGCCATTTGGTTATTTTGAAATGCCTTCCTGTTCAATGTGTGGGATCTTTCCGCAGCGGGAGTGAGTGACTAGCTAGTTCAGTGGGAGGACCTTCTTACACACCTGCTTGTGTTTTAAATAACATGCTTCCAGTTCCAGGGCTGGCCGTCAGCACACTTCCCCTTCTTTCTTTTAATACAGGAAGACAGTGACACCAACAAGCCATGTAACCTTGAGTGGTTCAGTTGAATTTTCTAGCCCTTGATTTCCCCAGCTGTCACATGAAGATTTTAAACTACCATGACTGTTAAACTTCAAGTTCTGATGCACGGGGACCGCTGTCCCCACAATAATGCATAAAGAACAAGAATCGTGTCTTAAGATGGAGTTTGTTTTCTTGAAGATGAAAGAGGTCCTATTTTTATCAGGGCAAGTGACCTAATGTGAAACATGGTTGTGAACGGGGTCTTTCTCTGTCCCCCAGGCTGGAGTGCAGTGCAACCTCATAACTCACCACAACCTCCAACTCCTGGGCTTAAATGAACCTCCTGCCTCAGCCTCCTGAGTAGCTGGGACCACAGGTATGCACAATGATGCCCAGGCTGAAACATTTCTTAAACTATTAACTCCAATATTCATATCCTGATGAGGTCTTATGAAAAACATATCACAGAGAAATTACTCCAACAATGAAAAATGAAATCATCAAGCTTAAAGATGGTTACTCCACCGATTAGACTTGGTTTCTGAGCTCCATAGAGACAAAAGTCGATGTCATTTGTGCATATGTGTGTGTGTGTTTCCTCAGCTCCTCAAATCATTCAGATAAAGGGGAGGAAGTGGAAATAATCTGAAATGAATATCACGCAGAGATAGCCGAACTTCAAATGGTACTAAAGATAAGAATTAGAGCTGTGGTTACAAAGAAGGGGATAACACAAGTGAAGGAGTTTGGAGATAAGCACTACTAAAATTTAGAAAACAGGCATGTTGGATGACATTAATCCACTTAAAGCTCTTTCCTTTCTTTAGATCACCAAAGGTCTCACAGAGACCTACATATCCTGAGGAAAAAAAATATGAATTTAAAAAAAAAAGTAAAAATACTTAAACTCCAGAGCATTATTTTACTTTTGCTCTCTTTCCAGATCTTCTTTTTAGCAACTTACTGCTGAATTTTACATTGCACAGCTAGTCTCTTGGTTCTGATATTGTGATTTCCGAAAGTGACTTCCACTGTCTAAAAATCAGCAGATCTTTTAGAATAAATTAGCTTTCTAGAAAAAAAATGCAAAACGACTATTATGGTCATATTTAAACATCAAGAATCAGACATTTTATGGAGCAAGATAAATGTTTGGCATCTGAAATTGCAATAAGGATAAATGTGCCTAGAAGTGTGGAGAAGAACATTATTATTTAGATAAATGAATACCCGAAGCTTTTGAAAATTCAGGGTACAGTTGGAGCTCCTTGGAGATCTTGTTGAAATGCAGATTTGGATTCAGCAGTCAAACCTCAGGTTAGGCCTGAACTTCTGCATTTCTGTTCAACTCCCAGGGGATGCTGTTGCTGCGGCTGCCTCAGCTGGAAGCCAAACCACACTTTGAGTAAAAAGCCTCTAAGTGACCAATTGTCAAAGAATTGCACTACAGCCCTCCACACTCAGATGATTCCAAGGACAATTTGACATCTGTTTGATGACTTGGACAGCGCTCCTAGTCCTTGCTGGTCTTCGGTTTCCTCAGTAATTATTATTTCTTGTGCTCCTCCTTGTTTAAATTTTGGACTATTAAAAGTCTATACAAAGATGAGGACAAAAGGTGAGTACAAATATGGAGAAGACTTTTTATTCCCCTTCCGTCCTCTTTCCCGCAAGCTTGGCTTCATGCATCACGTTTGACTTGAGGACTATAGCAAGCCTCAGAGCAGGTGCACAGAATCACCTGGATTATCGCTTTGAGGAATGTGGCTCCAGATCCGCATTAACCAAAGGAGAAGAACCGGAACAAGTCCTTCTGGTGGGGGCAGCAGTCAAGTTTACCTTGTACACGCAACTTCTAATGATGGCTTCAGACATCTACAGGGGAGTGGAGAATGAGAAAACCACTGGGGACTAGTTCAGAAACATCCCTGGAAATGCTTCACAAATAATGGGGAGAATGTTAAAGTCCGGCAACACCTCAATGTTCCTTATTTTTTTTTTTTTGCTGGTAAAGTCTGCTGGAAAATACGGTTTTCTCAAAGGAATTCATTTTAAGTTTTGGGTGTGGGCTCAGAAGACTAAAAGGATGCTCGTCAAATCAGCTTTATTTTTGGTTAGTTCTCTTATTCTCTGTGCACTTCGATTTCTTCACAAGTAAAGGGGGGCAATAATACCTACCCCTTTAGGGTAGCTGTGTCTGTTGAATAAATAACAACTGCAAGATACTCAGAGCGGCTGAAAGTCCTCGCTCAGCCAATAGATCATCAGGATCACTCTATTTTTTTTCATTGTTATTTTATTACAGAGTTTTCCCTCTCTCCACCTTGGGGAAAAAAAACGTGCGGAGAGTCTGAGCAAAGGAAGGCTCCAAAGTTAGGTGTGCGATTCATTTGTCATGGTCCCTAATGAGGAATTTTGTTTTAAATTCTTCTGAAACATCTGTGGCATTTCATCTCAGTAGGTGCAAATAACGGAAATTTAGTAGCATCTGGGCTAGAAATGAAAAATCTCTGCTCCCATTTTAAAGAAGGGAGCAAGAGCTAGGGCAAGGGGGGAGGGGGGGCTGCCACGTTTCTCATCCCAAGCCCTTGATCTCTGGAAACCCTGCCCCACCTGCAGTGCTCTGTGATTCATGTGCCCCTCCAGCCCGGAGCTCTACAGAGCGCCCCAGGCCCAGGGCCCCTCCGCTGGGTCAGCACTTTCCTCCACAGGCGCTGAGAAGTGACTTTCTGCGTATATTCCCCTCCATCCCCCTCCTTTGCGCCAGCTTCTGCTTCCAGGAAGGCAGGAAGAAATGGTCCATGAAGTTTCATTTGCCTGGGGAAAAAAACAGAACCTTCTCCGGAGAAATGACAATATCTACTGGCAGAGTGAGGGGGACCCGTGGCCAGCACAGCCTGCGGCCTGCAAGCAGCAGAGAAGGCCAATGGGGACGATGGTCCCAGGGCCTTCAGACTGGGGGCAATTTGACCATTTGCCAAGATGGAAAACCTACCGAACAAAAAGAGCTCAAAGTCTTACAGGGTCTCCACACTTCTGAATGAGTTTCCTGGAGTTGCTTGGGATTTGGCTTGAAGGCAGGCAGCTGGGGAGCGAGGAAAGGGGGACCAACTCAGCACCTTCCTAGGCCTACAACAGCTGGGGACTGTAGAGCAGGACAGTCAGCTGCTGTCACAGAGGGACCTGATCCCATTGCAGGGAGGCCAGAGACAGATGCTGGAGTGGCCTAGCCGCCCAAGGCGCAGGGTTCCCTGGAGGGGTAGTGGTCTTACCTGGCCAGCAACAAACTGAACCCATCTCGAAGTCCTTCCTCCTCACCACAGGTGAAATCTGAGGCATCCCTTCCCAAGAGGCACAGGGACACTTACGCACACACTTTTGGGGGCCCTTCCAGTCTCATTAGCACCCTTCTGGCCCCTGTACTTTGCCCAGACGTTCACAGGCAAGTAGAGAATTATCATCTGTAAGGAGCCTTGGTTTTCTGGGCAGAATCGATAATGAGGAACATCCCCATAGTTGAAACCATAGGTGATTGCATGAAGTTCAAGGACTGTAAATCTTATTTGGTCTGACATCTTTCTCTGCAGATGGGAACTCTGATGCCACCAAGACTATGACAGACCCCCCACACACATGAATTCAGTGCCAACCCACAGCTCTTTCCATTCCAGCAGGACACATCTAGTCTGTCCCTTGGATGTTCACAGATCAATAAAAGTCTCCATTGACTTGAATCCATCTGTGCCCTTAGAGTAACTTCCACCTCCACTTCCCCTAAAAGGGAGTGTGAAGGATACAGGAAACAAACATTTGTGATTAACTTCAACTAACAATGTATGGCTGGGGGTGAGGGGAAAGAGGAAAGAGGAAAAGGGGAAGAGGCCACAGGCTATAGTGTGACAGAGAAAGAGAGCAAAGGAAGAAATAAGGATGGCATGGGATGAAAGGAAAGGAAGCAGGGAGAGGTGAGCAGAGCCCATCAAGCTTCCTCCAGAGAAGAGAGAAAGAAAACTGAGGGTTAGGGAGGGCAGTAAGAGCTAAGGAGAAAAGGAAAAGTCAAGGAGAGAAGTGGCCTGAACTTGAATTGTCAACAAGAATCAGTTTGAAGTCTCAGAGAAACTACACCATAACCCTTCTGCTGAGAAGCCCAGTAAGAGGGTGGGGTGGGGTGGGAGGGTAAAAAATGTGTTGCCTTGAGATCCTACCCCAGATTTTCATCACAGGGGTATAAAGGTCCCTAGTTAACAAGGCAACCTCCAGCCTCCCACCCTACCCCTGACTCTAGAAAAGCCCCACCCCACCCTCGGGGCATTTCTTTTCTTGCAGAACCTCCTTGCAGAGTGTCAAGAGGAGAAGGGGAGATTAAAGTTACACACCAGTGGCCAAAGGGGCTAAACAAAGCTCATATTATTCTTACTTTAATCAGGGCTTTTCTACACAAATCCTACCTTGAAGCCATACACAGTGGTAAAGTTTTACAATGGTACTTGGGGTGGTTTATGGCTGGGTCAGGGATTGTGTTTTTCTTTTTTATTCCGAAAGATAACACTGAATTTTCTAATTTCCCTCCTCAGAATAATTAACAACAAACATTTGTACTGAAGCCCCTCCACCTTGGATAGTTTCCCCAAATATTAACAAATTAAATCAAGCCCCCTAACTTTCTTGCTTACTTATTTCTTTATAACAGAAAGAGAAAGAAAGAGAGAGAGAGAAGGGAAGGAAGGAGAAAGAAAGGAAAGAAGGTGAGAAGAAGGGAGGGAAATACATCTTTTTAAAAAGTCAGAAAACTGGCTCTGCACCCATAACTCAGCACTTAGGGCGCCAGCCATATACACCAGGGCTGGCCGGCTCGAACCTGGCTAGGCCTGCTAAACAATGACAACTGCAACAAAAATATATCCAAGTGTTGTGGTGGGTGCCTGTAGTCCCAGCTACTTGGGAGGCTTAGGCAAGAGAATTGCTTAAGCCCAAGAGTTTAAGGTTGCTGTGAGCTGTGACGCCACGGCACTCTACTGAGGGTGACATAGTGAGACTGTCCCCCCCCCAAAAAAAGTCAGAAATCCAAAATTTCATAGTATTTAATGAAGCTTTTTCTGAAAATTGAATTATTAAAGTATTTAGTAAAGGTTTTTTTTCCCCTGTGTAAGGATTGATGGCTGAATTATGCCAAGGTATGACAAGTAAAGAAAAAAATCTGAGTCAGGGAAATTTTCCTTAGTGCAATTTTATGTTTTCAATATGTGGTCATATTCTAAGACCTGCAGTTAGGATGGGGATTTGAGATGTTAGAGAATAAGATAAGCCAAAAGACACATTTTTCTCTGTTACATAAACAGCATTTTCTTTTACTTACAAGGCTATCCATGTGAAATTCAGTGAGAACTTATTCTACTAAAGGCTGCCACGTCACTGCACTGTGGTCAGTTTGATGGCTGTAAGTCAGAGGGTCTGCCTGGAAGACTCAGCACTACTACCTGCTCTGTATTCCTGTCTCCCACTTGACCAGGGTGAAAACTTCCTTCAAATATTTTCTCTATTTCCTTTCTGTCTTCCTTAGAGTCCATCTCTACACAAAACTCAGAGTGATCTTTCAAATTATGCATCAGACCGTGTCACTCCCTTGCTCAAAACCTCCAATGCTGCTCTCACATCAGGAAGAAAACCCACACTCCTGGCCCTTGACCTGCTGCACCTCATCTCCCTTCACTCTCCCTCCCCTTTCCCACTACATAACTCTAACAAGGCCGTTTTTTGGTTTTATGTTCCTTCAGAAAAAGTATCTTGTTCTCACCTTAGAGCAAGGCCTTTCTAATATTTAGAAGATTCTTCGTGTGACAGAAATGATTAGAAAAATTATGGACCGGCCCAAGATGTCAAATCATAGGGCAAGGATGAAATAGTCCAAGAAGTAAGTTCAATGAAACAGAGGAAGAAAAACTATGAAGGCATTTTCAGCTTGCTACCTTTCAAGTTCAGCTCATTTAAAGTACTGGTACTTGCATTTGCTTTTTATATCTTCCCTTCTCTAGAATGGAAACCTAGAACAGCAACCTCGTCTGTGTAATATTCTCACCACCTAGAACCATGCCAGCTGCTTAGTGGGCACTCACATAAATAATTATTGAAAGAGTGAATAAATTAAAGAAAAATAATGGGACAGCCACACATTATAATTTTAAATACCAATACATAGTGATTATGAGAGGCACAAGTTCTAAATTAGAAACAAGTTCCCATTTGCTTAAAAGATGCAATAATAGGCTGGGCATGGTGGTTCATGACTGTAATCCTAGCACTCTGGAAGGCTGAGCAGGGCAATTGCTTGAGCTCATGAGTTCGAGACCAGCCTGAGCAAAAGTGAGATAGTATCGTACTAAAAATAGAAAAACTGAGGCAAGAAGATTGCTTAAGCACAAGAGTTAGAGGTTGCTGTGAGTTATGATGCCACGACACTCTACCCAGGGTAACAGCTTGAGACTGTCTAAAAAAAAAAAAAATGCAGTAACAAAAATGGTGGCATCATCGAACCATCATTTATCTACCAATAAAATCCCAACTTCCTACAAACTCAAGGAATTCATTTATTCAATAGGAAACACTTGAAAGATGGCCTTATTTTGATTTGATGTCTTAATTTAACTTTCCAAGAGATAACCATTTATCCCAAGGCAATGTGGCCAAGTGGAAAGTTTTGTAGTGATTCACAGTGGTAACTATTGCTGTGTGACTCAGAACAAAGCCCTTCACTCTTAGGATTTATTTTTGTGGGTTTTTTTTATTTTATTCTTTTTTTTTATTATTTGGGATTTATTGAAGGTACAAAGGATTAGGCTACACTGATTGCATTTGTTAGACGAAGTTCCTCTTGTAATTGTGTCCCACCCTCAAGAGGTGTGCCATATACCATAACACCCCTTTCCTCTTCTTCCACCCCTCTCCCCACTTGCTCATTCCCCTGAATTAGTATTAGTTCATCTACTACCTTCATATTAGAATTGAGTACATTAGATTCTTGCTTCTCCATTCTTGCGATGCTTTACTAAGTAAAATGTGTTCCACCTTCATACAGGTTAATACAAAAGGTGTTTGAATACTTCATGAAGTCCTGTAGTTCTCTAAGTGCCTGTTCCGTTTTCTCTCTCTTCTGCCTCTTTAACTACCTGGGATAACTAAAAAACTTTATCCCCTAGCTTTGAAGTTCTTTCTTCTCCATGGTCTAACCTATTTTTGATATTTTCTACTGCATTTTTACATTCCCTGATTGTCTCCTTCATTTCCTTAAGCTCCACCATATCCTTTCAATATTCTACATTTCTGTCATCCAACATTTGCTTCTATCTTTCCATTTTTTTGTCAATTCCTTTTATTGTCTTTATCATCCATATTTTAAATTCCCTTTCTGTCAAGTCCATTAATTCTTTATAGGCAGAGTCTTCTTGCAGTATCTGCCTCATGGTCCCTTTGGGGATTTCCTCTATTTTGGTTTTTCATGTTGCCCACATTATTCTGTTGCTTCCCCTTCATGGGTTCATTCTTCTTGAACACCTCTTTGTCCTTTTTCCTTCTCACTGCTTCCATTGCTTCAAGTTACCTTGTCTCAGAGCTTAGATCTCAACCTGAGCAAAGCCAAACTCTTCCTCATGGCCAAAGAAACAAAAGTCCTTGCTCTTGATGACAATATGTTACAATGTATCACTGGGACACCAGGTGGCAATGTGTGCTTTTTGGGAGACAGAGAGTACAGCCAGCAACCTCTATGGTCCTTATTCCTAACTTAATTGCCTTTGGTGATCACGTGATTATTTCCTTAGCATTCAGAGCCTGCTAGGTTGGGATCTTAAAGCTCACAAGAATCCTTCAGCAGCAGGTTTCACAGTGCCCCCTGACTACTGTTCCTGTGGGGTGACAGAGTCCCTCAGCCAGTCCTGAGAGTGAGGTTCTGATCTTGGCAGGCAGAGTTAACAGCTGTGCTTTAGATCCCTGCTAAGACCATCTCATGACCTTCCCACATTGGCAGCCCCCTGGCTGCCAAGACCTTCTCAATATGGCTGCCTCACCAACCACCAAACCTATGACAAAACCACAGCAACCAGCATTCAAATCAGGTTGTTGTATACTGTTCAAGTCCTCTCCCTCTTCCCATTCCTTCTAGTCAATGCACAGCTTCCCACAACAACTGAAAACTCCAGAAAGGCTTCCTCCCATCCCAGAACACTGTGGAAAGCTGATCCAAACTTGTCACAATCACTTGCCTAATTCATCAGATTTCCACCACTCTGGATCATATGCTGTATCCAGCTCACAACCTCCTTGCTGTGCTCCCTGAATTATAACTCTGGGTAAGATCCCCATCAAGGTATGGCTGGGTTCTTTTTTCCCAATCATTCTAGGAGCTCAGCTGTATGACCCTTCTGATCTGCTCTCCTGCCCCACCCTCCACTACTATCTCAGGATTTATATTTGTAAAATAAAATAATAAAATCTATTATCAACTTCCTTTGGGGGATGTGGTAGGTGTAGATCAAACCCTGTTGAACTTTTCTGGGTGAAAAATGTATACAGTATAAGTGAACCATCTTGTTGTCAAATGCTTATCTCTTTAATAAGCTAAAGGTGATATGTTCTTGTTTCAGCATAGTGACCCCTACTAAAAACATAACATATTGATTACTCTTAGTCCACAGAACCCAGAGCTCCAAAAAGTTAACAATATGAGACAGAAAGAGAACTCAGTCTAGACTATGGTCTTATAGGAATATAGGGGTTAATTCTCAGCCAAGAGCCAGGTTAAAGCAGGGGTCCTCAGACTTTTTAAACAGGGGGCCAGTTCAATGTCCCTCAGACTGTTGGCAGGCTGGACTATAATTTAAAAAAAAAAAAAACTATAAACAAATCCTATGCACACTCTACATATCTTATTTAAAAAAATGGGAACAAATACGATATTTAAAATGAAGAACAAATAAAGTTAAATCAACAAACTTACCAGTATTTCAATGGGAACTATGGGTCAGCCTGCTTTGGCTAATGAGATGGTCAAGGTCCAGTTCCATATTTGTCTCTGCTAGTCGTAACAAGTGATGCAAGTGTGCAACAGTTAGTCTAGATTTGGTTGGAGATTTCAAATGTTTCATTCTGGAAAAAGTCACAGACATAAGTGCTGCCAAAGATGGTTGCCATTTTGAGTGGATGGTTCCTGAGGTTAGGATATGTCTCAGAGGGGAGAGATGCATAGAAATTAGGAAGACTGCTTGACTTGAATGCGTCCTTCAGCAAGCCACAATTCTGCAGTTCAGCCAGTTTCATTTGGTAAATTATGTCCACATTTTCTCTCTCTCTTTTTTTTATTTTAAGATACTTTATTCTTAAAACAGGTTACAACACTAAACTTTTGGCCCATTCTGCCACTGTACAAGCTACAAATGTTTGCTGAGCAGCAGAGGGGTGATCTTTCATAGCATGTCTGAAAAGTGAATAAAAATCCATATAAAACAAATATTCAAATAGTTTGCATAGGAACACAGATAAGTGTGACCCCATCTCCTAATCTTATATATTGCTGCATCTGTTCCAAGCCTACTCTTACAAAGACATTTCAAAACTAGCAACAATTAAGTTAAATGGTCCCCCAAATTCTTTAATTCAAGCTAAACTTGCAGTTAACAGCTACAGAATATCTACACACTAATACTAGTTGAAGCACAAGTTGCTGGGTGACGTTTCATTCCACTTTCCCAAGCACAAGACACAGGGAGAGTGCCAACATCCTGCTCTTCTACTTCAGGCACGTAGTTGGGGTTCTGTATTTGCTGTACAAGTTGCTACATCAGTCCTGACATCACATAGTAGATCGTCAGCCTCTGGAATCTATTGAAAGTAGAAGCAGCAGCTACAGTGTAAGCACCCGTATTTTCAAAGAGCATCCAGTCACCCAGATGCATTTCTGTGACCACACTGTGACCTGCCAGAAAGGCCATCGAGTCAAGGCCTATCCAGTCAAGGCCATCGCATGTTGGTCCCCATATGCTGGATGAATAACAC
>CAUYON010161813.1:0-13252 GCA_963573935.1 Arctocebus calabarensis | reverse complement strand
TTTTTGAGACAGAGCCTCAAGCTGTCGCCCTGGGTAGAGTGTCATGGCATTACAGCTCACAGCAACCTCCAATTCCTGGGCTCAAGCGAGTCTCCTGCCTCTGCCTCCCAAGTAGCTGGTTCTATAGGTGCCCGCCACAATGCCCGGCTATTTTTGTTGTTGTTGTTTGGGTTGCAGCCGTCATTGTTGGTTGGCAGGCCCAGGCTGGATTTAAACCCACCAGCTCAGGTTTACATGGCTGGCGCCTTAGCCCGCTGAGCCACAGGTACCGAGCCATATAAAGCAATTTTTATCTGTCTGACAAGAATTAATATCAATATCATTAAATTAAAATTTGGTTCAATTATTCTTTCTTTTTTGTTTTTTTGATAGACACAGAGTTTCACTTTATTGCCCTCGGTAGAGTGCCATTGTGTCACACAGCTCACAGCAACCTCCAACTCCTGGGCTTAGGCAATTCTCTTGCCTCAGCCTCCTGAGTAGCTGGGACTACAGGTGCCCACCACAACGCCCGGCTATTTTTCTGTTTTGCAATTTGGCCGAGGCTGGGTTTGAACCCACTACCTTCAGTATATGGGGCCAGCCCCCTACTTGAAGAGACACAGGTGCTGCCCAGGTTCAATTATTCTTTAAAAATCTCAAAATAACACGTGAAATTCAAGAATCACATTAAAGAAATGTAATCTTCATGTTCTTTTTTTTTTCTTTTTTTATTGCAAATATTCTTAGCAAGGTATCTCAAGAATGGAAGAAAAAGTATCCATGTTCTTGTTTAAGCTTAATTTAGGGTAGTGATTCTAAAAATGTAAGGTACTAAAAATAACTGAATTTTAAACATGTCCACTTACTGTTTCTCCTGTTTTTATTAGATCATAACTGTGTACATTACTGCATTTATGGGGTACAATGTGCTGACTGTATATACAATCTAGAATGTTCACATCAAATGGTCAATATATCATTCACCTAACTTATTTAATTGTTGTCTTTAGACATTTATACTCTACTGTTACTATATGTGATACATGTGCTAGCAATATACACAATTTGGTGAAGTAGGGGAGGGGTGAGACAGGTGGAGGGAGGGTAATCAGTGGCACTTACTGTTTCTCAAGAAGGAATGTATATGTTTTCTCCTCAATGTTGATGAGATAAGCAATCTGTAGAAAAGCATTTAGAGAATGTAATTGTTAGAAATTCTATCTTATCAAAAGTAAAATTCCATAATTCTTTGAAATTTATATACTTTTCATATGAATGTAATCATATCCTGCATATATCAATATTAAATATATGTTGGAATTATATTTTAATAAAATCAAGACATCTAAGTATATTTTCAAACTAAGACCATTCGTCATTAATATTTACAACTAGAATGAGGTTTGAATTTAAAATGAATATTACATTTAAAAATGCTGAGTAACAGTTGAATAAATTTAAAATTTTTTTCTCTTTGTTTGCAGTTTCCAGAACAAATAAATTGAAAATCAAATCACAGTTTCCTTCTAAAACTAAAATATTTATCCCCTATCTGCCAGAAGTGCTACTTCATCTCCCTGTCCCATTTGAGAATTGCCTTAGCTAAATAGGATCACCTCACACAAAGCCACAATTTTCTGTGACATACCACGTTTAAATAGAATTAAATGAAGTATGAAGTTTTCCTGTTTCAAATGTGTAGTATGGTGATATCTCATGATAAATTTATCCAGCTATGAACAATAAAGGTACTTTTTATTTCTAGGAGAACCTTATATGACATTTTATTGAATCCAACTTTAGTGAGATATGACTGACAAATAAAATTTGTATTTAAACTGTACATAATACATACAACATGATGTTATGATATACACACAAACTGTGAAATAATTAAAATAATGAAACATATCCCTCACCTCACATGTTTACTGTTATATTGTTTGTGTTGAGAACAATTGAGAACTATTGTCTTAACAAATTTCAAGTACACTTGAGTATACAGTTAAGTGTTGTTAATGATAGTTACGATGGAATATACTAGATTTTCTAAATTTACTAATCTTATAACTGAAGACTTCTACCCTTTAATAAACATGTCTTATTTTCTCCCACACCTTGAGTCCCTGGTAATTACCATTCTATTTTCTGTTACTATGGGTTTTACCTTTTTCTTATTGCAAGATTTAGAGAACTATAAGTTGAATTCTTTCATATGTATATATTGTATACTGGATAAATCTAGGTACATTGTACCCATTTGGTAATTTTTCATCCCTTGCCCCATCACTCTCTTCCCTCTCCATTAAGTCTCCAGTTCTCTTTATACTATTCTGCCTGCCCTTGCATAGCTATAGCTTAGCTCTCTGTCACTTATAAGTGAGAATATGTGGCATTTGTTTTTCAGTTTCTGAATTACTTCACTTAGGGTAATGGCCTCCAGAGTCATTCAAGTTGCTGAAAAGGATATTATGTCATTCTTTTTTATGGCTGAGTACTAATCCATTGAGTATACATGTATACAAGTTTATAACCATTTTTTTTCATATGTTTATCAGTTTATGGGCACTTAGGTTGATTTCAAATATTTGCCATTGTGAATTGTGCTAAGATAAACATGTAAGTGCCAGTATCATTTTTATGTAATGATTTATTTCCCTTCGAGTAGCTCTACTTTTAGATCTTTGAGAAATTTCCATAGAGACTGGACTAACTTACATTCTCATCAACAGTATATAAGCATTCTCAGGGCAGAGCCAAGATGGTGGTCTGTAGCCAGCTTTACACAGAGGCTCGCATCCAGAAAGAGAGTTAAAGGACAGAAATTTACCAAGAAAGCCAATGGTTCAGAGATCTGAACCAAAAGAGAAGGCTGAAGAATGCACATCGACCCTGCTGAGGTGACCTGTGACCCCAAGGATACAAACAAAAGGTACAGAATCTATTGCCAAGCAGATGGGACTCTCCTCTTCCTTCAGAACGGCTCTCATACAAACAAGTGATCAGAGTTCAAATGTCCTCCCATTTTACCCGATGGGAGAATCCTTCTAAAAACCGGACCTCCTTCCCCTACTAGAGTGCCATGACACTCTCCTGCCAGGCATAAAACTGTATAAAACTGTATATACTCTTTACCTGCAATTTTGAACTCCTGGCACTTCCCTCCACTCTCACCCCAAGGCCTGGAATCCTGTACCCCATGTAGTCTAGATACTTGGGCATTTTCTCGAGGGGTGAAGATGGGGCTATGGACTGTTGCTGATCTGTGCTGACTTTCCAGCTCAGGAGTAAGGAGAAGATAATCAGCTGAGGGAGAGGTAGTACCCAAGGCACCGGCAGCAGTGGGAACAGTGACAGTGGGGCTCATGCCCATGGGGATATTTTGAAGGAACACTCCTAGTCTCTCTAGGCAACCAGGAGAGGCCAGGTGGCTTCTCCAGTGGTGAACACTGGCAGAACAGATCTGGGACAGAACCCAGGCTCCCGGAGTAAAGGGTTTGCCTGAGGTGGAACTGGCCTGGGTGGAGCACAGGGATTAGAATGCAGAAACAGCAGACTCCCAGGGCAGAGCTGACTCCGAGGACTGCTTTACTGAGCTTCAGATGCACCTGGACCTCAAAGGATTAAAGCTGAGACAAAGGGTGGAAATAGCTGGGACAGAAACAAATTCTGTGAAGTTGTTCTGTTCTGTCAACAGTATCAATCAGGGACAGGGCTGGAACTGAGTGAATCGTCCCAGCCGCTATCAAGCACGCTAAGTAATCAGGCCTCACTCCCCCTGCTAAATAGTGTCAGAGAGTGTCAGAGAGTGGCAGCCTGGCTGAGGAGACTCAGATCTCCCTGTGACTCAGGCAGGTGCAAACCCCTGGAGCAACTGCTCATTAGAGGGAACTAGATCACAGCCCTGTGGGGTAGAGTTATACTAGAGTTGCCAGCAGCCCCCTGCTATCTAGTTGCCAGAGACCTTTTGAAATCTCCCACCTGAGGCTGGTGCTGACTGGGACAATTGATTGGGACCTCTTCAACTGGGTCAATCATCTGAGGACTAACCAAAGTGGTACGCTGGGTGTGTGGTAGTGGCAAGGTTTGATTTTCCTTTTCCAATTGTTGCCTGTGGGGGGTGTGGTGACTTTACTGCTGATATTTCTCCAAGGCTCAGACTTCAACCCAGAGTAATTGATTCTCTAGGGTAAGACAGATACCCCCTGAAAACAAGACAGAACCACTTAACCCCACCACACAAAGAAAGTCCCCAGTTTCTCAGGCAGTAGCACTGTTCAGGTCCTTGGCAAAACTCTAAGGGAAAAGGCACAGAAATCAGGCCAAGCTTTCACACAAATGACTTGTCAGTCACTACTCCTAGAACCCCCAACCCAACTTATCCTTATCTGCTCATTTTGTCAAATGGTACAAAATAATCATGGGGCAGAATCAGCAGAAAAGCTCTAGCAACATGAACAACCAGAGCAAAACAACCCCCCCAAGGAACAATTCGGCACACACAATTGAAGATCCTATGCATAAACAGATGGCTGAGATGTCAGAAACCGAATTCAGAATATGGATTGCAAATAGGATCAATAAAATAGAGGAAAAGTTGGATTTAGAAATTCAGGGAGCATTTAAAAACTTGTCTCAAGAAGTCAAGGAATTCAAAGACAAAATGACCAAAGATTTTAACACATTGAGACAAGAATTGGCGGCCCTCAAAGATCTGAGAAATACAGTAGAATCCTTCAATAACTGAATGGAACAAGCAAAAGAAAGGATTTCTGATATTGAAGACAACACTTTTGAACACTTCCAAACATTCAAATAGAATGAGAAATGGAGGGCAAAATGGATCATTCTCTCAGAGAGCTCTGGGATAATTCAAAGAAAACTAATATTCACCTTATAGGGATACGTAAAAGCGATGAAATGGCCTCACAAGGCACAGAGTCTCTTCTTCATGAGATTATGAAAGAGACTTTTCCAGACATGCCAAGAGATTCTGAAATTCAGATAGCAGACTGTTTCAGAACCCCAGTACAACTCAACCAGAATAAGACACCCCCCAGGCACACCATAATTAACTTCACTGAAATTATTAGGAAGGAGAAAATTCTGAAAGCAGCCAGATGGAAGAAAATCATAACTTACAAGGGGAAGAATATTAGAATAAGTGCCAATCTCTCGGCTCAAACCCTTCAAGGTAGAAGAGGATGGTCATCGACTTTTAATCTTCTAAAACAAAATAACATTAAACCCAGGATCCTGTATCCAGCTAAACTGAGTTTCATTTATGATGCAGAAATTAAATACTTTAATGACATCCACATGTTGAAGAAATTTTCCATAACTAAACCAGTTCTCCAGGATATTCTCAGACCTATCCTCCATAATGACCAGCATAATCCTCTACCACAAAAGTAAACTCACTCAGAAACTTTCAATAAAATTCCAACCTCCACAGTGATGAAAGAATTAAAAATGTCCATGGCACTTTCGAAAGGCTTATTAATGTAAATGGTTTAAATTGTTCTCTAAAGAGGCACACGGTGACTGACTGGATACAAAAACTCAGGTCAGATATCTGCACGTACAAGAATCTCATCTTACCTTAAAAGATAAATATAGACTCAAAGTGAAGGGGTGGTCATCTATATTCCCGGCAAATGGAAAGCAGAAAAAACAGGTATGGCAATCTTATTTGCAGATACAATAGGCTTTAAACCAACCAAAGTAAGGAAGGATAAGGATGGACACTTCAAATTTGTTAAAGGTAATACTCAATACGATGAGATTTCAATTATCAATATTTATGCCCTCAATCAGAATGCACCTGAATTTATAAGAAAACCTCTAGCAGACATGAGCAACTTGATTTCCTCCAGCTGCAAAGTAGTTGGAGATTTCAATACTCCTTTAGCAGTGTTGGATAGATCCTCTAATAAGAAGCTAAGCAAAGAAATTTTAGATTTAAACTTAACCATTCCACATCTGGATTTAACAGATATCTACAGAACATTCCATCCTAACAAAACTGAATACACATGCTTCTCATTAGTCCACAGAACATACTCCAAAATCAACCACATCTTAGGTCACAAGTCTAACATCAACAAATTTAAAAGAGTAGAAATTATTCCTTTCATCTTTTTTGACCATCACTCAATAGCCTAGGATTTTATTGAGCTTCTTATATCTGGATGTCTAAATTGCTAGTAAGACAAGGGACATTTTCCTCAATTAATTCCTCAATTAGGTTTTCCAAACAACTTGCTGGTTCTTCTCCCTCAGAAATATCTGGATTAATTCAAAGCCTTGCTTTCAAGCTCTGAATTTCTTTTCTGCTTGACCTAGTTTATTGTTAAAAATTTCCACTATATTTTGTAATTCTCTCAGTATGGGAGTTCTGGAAGTATAGTTTTCTTTTTAACATCTATCTCTTTCATGACTTTTTCACTCATATTCTGAATTATATTTTGGTTTCTTTGTGTTGGTTTTCAACTTTCTCTTGGATCTCATTGATATTACTTACAATCCATATTTTATATTCTTTATCTGTCATTTCAAAATTTTCCTTGTGATTGAGATCCATTGCTGGAGGATAAGGGGGAAAGTGTGATTATTTGGGAATGTTAAAATAGGCTGTTACTGTTTTATATACTGTCAGTGTTCTTGCGTTGTTTCCTTCTTATATAAGTAAGTGGTAATTTAACATTTGTGAATTTACTTACATTTTTGAACATTTTTAATTTTTTTTTTAAATTTGACTTTTTTTTCCCTTCGATAGTATGGGTATGCTGTGTTGTTTGGATATTTAGTTTCAATTTTGGGCAATGTCTGAGGGCTAAGGCTCTGTATGAATTCTTTGGTTATAGATAGCACATGTGTGCTTTCTCAGATAATAACTGTAGTAGAGATGTGCTGGGTATACATGTAAGCTTGCTACCTCCTGCAATACTGGAATTGCAGTTCTCAGGGAGGTTATCTTATTGTACAGCACCATGCTCTCTGGGAGTATTTATTAAATTGGATTGTGCTTTTAAACCTCCAGGGACAGTAGTTACCACTTATGGGTAAGAGCTATCTGAAGCAGAAGTCAGTGGATAGGCATTTGAACTTTATTTACTGTGAGAGGTTCTGTGTTGTCTCGAGTGATGGACTACTGGACTGTGTTAGAACAGTCCGTTTCCATAGCTACCCTGTCCTGAGACTCATGACTCTCAGATCAGTTATCATTCTAATATGGTTACCTATGGTTTTATACATACATATTTTTTGTTTTGGTATTAAGAGTAATTAAAATCTACCCTCTTGTCTAATTACCAGTATACAACAGAGTATTATAAACTGTAGCTATCTTGTACATTCTATCTCTCAGATATATTTATCCTACATAACTCTGACTTTACATCCTTTTACTTATAATTTCCCATCCCTCCCCCTCTTACACTGCCCCTCTTCACATTGCCTCTGGTAACCACTGGTTTATTCCACGTTTCTATGTTTTACTTTTTTTCTATGTTTTATTTTTATTTACTATTACATATAGTTGAACTTGTTTTTCATTCTATGTCTGCTTATGTCACATAGCATAATGGTCTATACTTCATCACTTAGAAAGAATTGAGATTCTAAAAATAAATCCATAAATGCATTTTTTCCAACAGCAGTGAGTATTTAATTACTAAGAAAGGGATAATATTTTCTATTAATGGAGTTAATTCAATAGATACCTATATGAGAATAAAATGACTCTTGGTCTATACCTCATGCCATAATAAAATTTAGAGATGATCATAAACATAAATATTAGAACTAGGCTAGGTGTGGTGGCTCATGTCTATAATGATAGCATTCTGGGAGGCTGAGGCACATGGATTTCCCTGAGCTCAGAAGTTGGAAACCAGCCTGAGCCAGAGTGAGACTTCTTCTCTAAAAAAAGAAAAAAAGAAAGAAAAATAACCTAGATGTTGTGGTGGGTGCCTATAGTCTCAGTTACTTGGGAAGCTGAATCAAAAGAATCACTTAAGCCCAAGGGTTTGAGGTTGCTGTGAGCTGTGATGCCACACAACTCTACCAAAGGTAACAAAATGAGACTGTCTCCAAATAAATAAAATAAAATAAAATAATTTAAAACATTAATATTAAAACTAAGATTATGAAGAGAAAGCATGCTAGAATCTGTGTCCTTGAGTTGAAAGATAATTCTTAAATAGAAGATAAAAGAATAAATATAAAATAAATATTTGATTAAATAGATAACATCAAAATTAAGAAGCTATTGTTAATCCTAAGACCACCATTAAGAAACTTGAAAGACAATCCATAGAAGGTAGAGTGATATTTTTGTAATTTATAACTAATCAGCCTGTAAATATTCAACTACTCACTTATCATCACTATGCATCATGATATGCAAAATAATCCAGGAAGACAGGAAAAAGAAACAAAATAAAAAATATGAAGCAACTAGAAAATATTAGTAAGTCTTATCAAAAAGTAAAACAAACTGTAGACAATGTCTAATAACAGGTTAGTAAATCAATTTTTATGATATTACACAGTTAATAAATATGAAATGCCTGATACCTAAAATGACACAAACAACAAGAACAGTAGGCTGAATTAAAAAAGTCAGACACACAAAGAATTACGACCATATAATCTTTTTAATATGAAGTTTAAAATGACAAAACAGTAAAGATCAGAAGGGTAAAACAAGTTTCTGAGGAATATGATCTGAATTAGTGTAGCAGGAGTTCAGATAGTCAAAAGAAATTTCAGATTTGTTCATTTTGATACAATTAAATAAATTTCTCTAAAATTAATGTATTCTGGAATAGGGGCAAGGAGTAAAATTTCAACAAGGTTTTTACTTTCTTTTAATATTGCTTATTTCATCTTCTGTAAGCTATTTTAATATATAATTTTGTAAATTTAAGTATTTTCCTTAAATAAAAATTTATAGGCATACATTTTTTCATTGTTCTATTTGTTCTTTTGTATTTTTTTATTTCATGTTTTTCCTACTCCTTTTCTTTTTCCTTCCTCTGTCTCACCAACTATGTTTTATATTATTTGCATAAATCACCTTTTAATGTTATAAATGGAGGCTATCTTAATTTGGTTTTCTCTTTCACTAATTTTATATCTTAATTTAGTATTATCTCTAAAATTTTTTAAGGATTAATTATTTTTCTATATTGTTTTCCATTATTTAAATATTTTAGTTATAAGTTATGATCCTATACAATTTACAACATGACACAAACTTCTTGATGTAATTGATTAATTCTAGTCCATTATTTATTGAATAATGTCCATCATTGTTATTATTTCTTCTTCAACCCATAGAATATTTAGAAGTGCATTTACAAATTTCCAAATGAATTTTCTAATCTTTATTTAAATTTTTACCCTAACTGAATTGTTACCAGGTAATAAATGTTATACTATCAGTATTTTATTTTTAGTTTTCTTTCTTTGCTATGGTCAAGAATATCCTCAAGAAAAATATGTACTACTAGGGGAAATGGAGCTGAAAATACAACTGCATTGGAAAAACTCTGTCTCTATTTCAGGGGATATCTGTAAGTCTAAAAGTTCTTGTCTCTTGGCTAACACAAAAGTAGTAAGATTTATAAAGCAAGCCATTTGGGGCTCAAAAGTACCACAACCAAGCTAACTTCTTCAATTTTTGTCTACCTATTTTCACAAGACTGAGTTGGCTACTCAAAGAGTCAATGTAATGTTTGAGGTGCATTCTCCCAAAGCCAAAATTCTTCACATAGGTCTTGTTGGGAAAAGCCAAAAACTTGCCTCATAGAGATTTCACTGAAATCTGATTTCACTGAATTTCTGATTTTTTTTTTGGAGGAGGGGTTGCTGATGTTTTCCTGAATTCTCTCCTCTTGCTTCATGAAATGCATTGTCATTAAATACAAGCCTTATGTCTGATACTTTGAAGAGTCTAGTGAGTCCCCCAAAATACCAGAACTGGAAAAAAACAGTGCATTCACTTCACTGAGTTCACATTTTACATGTATGTCCATTGAATAATATCTTTTGTTGTTGTTCAAATTTTCTTTATTTTTATGAATATTTTGATGATTTGTCAGCCAACCTTTGAGTAAAACATTTTAAGATTGCACTGTAAAAATGGATTCAACAATTTCTTCCTCTCGTTCTATTAGCTGTATGTATGCGCTAAAGAAAATTTATTAAATTACATAAAATTTAGATTGTTAGATTGTCCTAGTGAACTATATATTTTATCATTAAGTAACAGTGCTTGTCTTTATCCCTCATAATTGTGTGTGTGTGCTTGTACTCTAATTGCTGTTGTTTTACTGATGTTATCATGGATAAGCACCTTTGTTTTTTGGTTAGCACTTTCCCTCTATAAGATATGATTTTCTAGGCATTTTAGTCTCTAAATATTGACTTTTTAAGAGTGATATGTTTTATAAATACATAATCATGAGATGCTTTTTTAAAAATAATTTTATTAAACATAATTGTATACATTGGTGCAATCATAGGGCACAATGTGCTTCATATACAATCAGAAATATTGTGATCATACTGTTAGAGATAGCCTTCATGGCATTTTCTTGATCACTATATAAAGACATTGATACTCTACATTTAATAAGAATGTAAGATTAAAATTATTCTTAAAAAATAAAGAGAAATCTTGGAAGTGAAAATGCAGTTAATGAACTGAAAAATATAAATAGCCAGTGACAATACAATTGATCAAAACAAAAAAAAAGAACCAGTGAGCTTAATGACTAACTGGTTAAAAATAAACAGACATAGAAAAAAAATAATGAAAAGAAATGAACTAGGCTTGCAGTTCCTATAGGCCAAAATCAAAAACAAAAATATAAGACTCATTGAAGATCAAGAGGGACTTCAAAATGACCAAGCAGAAGAAAACATATTCAAGAATAATAAAATAAAACTTTCTCAAACTGAAGAATGATATAGATATCCAGGTACAGGAAGGCCAAAAATCATCAACAAATTCAACCCAAATATATCCAACCCAAGACATAGTATAGTCAAACACTCAAAGATATCTATTGATACCAAGTATAAAGTTTATTACTTGTGTATGCTGATCACTCTCATATCCCTGATAGTGGTGAATGCTCATTTTAATGTGTTGCTATATTCAGTCTGATAGAATTTTGTGGAGAATTTTTGCATCTGTATCCATCAGGGATATTGGCCTGTAATTTCCTCCTTTTGTTGTGTCCTTGACTGGTTTTGTCATCAAGGCAATGTTGGCCTCATAGGGTAAGTTTGGAGGAATTTTTCCTCTTCATTTTTTTGGAAAGAATATATATTAGTTCTTTAAATGTTTGGAAGAGTTATTCAGTAAAGCCAATAATGACTGTGAATGTAAATAAATTGAGTTATGCAATTGAAAGACCCAGAGTGGCTGAATAGATAAAAAACATGAGCCCCTAATATGCTACCTAAAAAAACTCACTTCACCTTTAGGTAAAACTAAAAGTAGGAGATGAAAAAAATACTTCATGAAATGAAAACCAAAACAAAGTAGAAATAGCTATACTTACATAAAATGGAATTTAACTCAAAAACGTTAAAAAAGATATAAAGAAGGCCATTATATAATGATAAAGGATTCAACACAGTAAGAAGATATAACTATTGTCAAGATATTTAAACATTGGAGTACTCAACATTGGAGTACCTAAATATGCAAAGGAAATACTAATAGACCTAAAGGTAAAGAAAAAATGGAAATATAATAATAATAGGGATCTTCGTCATCTCACTTTTAACAATGGACAAACATATAGTCCAGACAGAAAATCAATAAGGACACACTGAAGTTAAACTGTAATCTAGAACAAAGGGACCTAACAGGCATTTGCAAGACATCTCTTGCAACAGCTGAAGAATATACATTTTTTTTCAAGAGCACATTCTCTGGGATAGATAATATGAGTTTGAGCAACTAAGTTCACAAACTCATGCTAGAAAAAGTGCTACATAGCTCACTGCTGAATATCACTATGTCCACCTTCAAAGAAATCTCCTTGGCCGTCTGGTGATCATAGTGATATTCAACACTGAGGTATGTACCACTTTTTCTAGGATGAGTTTACAAACTGAACTGTCCAACCTTGTATGTGGGGCCTCAAAATAATTCTCAACAAATTAATAAAAAAGCAAAACTCCTATTGAGTACCTTTGCTGAGCACAATGAAACAAAACTAGAAAACAATAACTAGAGAAATGTTGGAAACTCTGCAAATACATGGACATCAAACAACATGATACTGAATGATGAATGAGTCAATGAAGAAATCAAAAGAAAATATTAAAATTTCTTGAGACAAGTGAAAATGAAAACACAACAGACCAAGATCTCTGAATCAAAACAAAGTCAGTGTGAAGAGGTAAATTTATAACAATAAACATCTACCTTAAAAAAGCAGAAAGATTTCAAACAACCTAACATTACATGTCAGTGTCCTAAAAAATAAGACTCAACTAAACTTAAAGTCAGTAGAAGGGAAGAAATAGCAAATATCAGAACAGAAATGAAATAATAAGATCAATGAAATGAAGAGAGGGTTTTTTTTTTCTTTTTTAATGTCTTTATTGTTAAATCATAGCTGTGTACAATAGTGCAATCAAGGGGTACAATGTGCTGGTTTCATATACAATCTTAACTATTTTCATCAAACTGATTAACATAGCCTTCCTGGTGTTTTCTCGGTTATTATATGAAGATATTTGTATTCTGCATTTAGTAAGGTTCGCCTGTACCCTTCTAAGATGCACTGTAGGTGTGGTCCCACCAATTACCCTCCCTCCACTCCAGCCTCCCCCCTCCCCTCCCTACCCTTGCCGCTTTTCCCATATTCTTGTGTTATAGATGGTTTATACCTTTCATACGACAGCTATACATTAGCTTCATATTAGGGCTGAGTACACTGGATACTTTTTCTTCCATTCTTGAGATACTTTGCTAAGAAGAATATGTTCCAGCTCCATCAATGTAAACATGAAAGAGGTAAAGTCTTTTTAGGTAAGGCTACGTAACATTCCATGGTATACATGTACCACTATTTATTAATCCATTCATGAATCAATGGGCACTTAGGTTTCTTCCATGACTTAGCAATTATGAATTGGGCTGCAATGAACATTCTGGTACAGATGTCTTTGTTACAATGTGATTTTTGGTCTTCTGGGTATATACCTAGTAAAGGAATTATAGGATCAAATGGCAGGT